>CM049413.1:9095000-9300000 GCA_026929865.2 Hyperoplus lanceolatus | reverse complement strand
AGTGAAAGAGAGGGCTATTTAAGGACTTCTAGAGACTGCGCTTAAAGGGAGAGAGTAGTAGGTGGTGCAGAGTGCGGGTGCATATGCTTGTTTGTTTGTGTGTGTGTGTGTGTGTGTGTGTGAGGGAGACGGAGAAAGAATTAGGCTTGTGGGAGCACACAAAGCATAGAAAGCAAGAGCTACGTCTTTTTATTCACTGTTAATGGTTGTTCTCACAGGCATTGATTGAGAGGCTGTAAATGAGAAATAGTTTCAGGTAACTTTCCAGATTATTTGATATGAGTAAGCTATGTTGTTTCCTGAGGTAACATCATCATTTTTCCCCCAGGGAAACTGTAGTTCAGTACAATCAACAGTTCCAAGGCTGTTTTAGATTCGTAAATAATCAGAGAGGCACAGTCGCTCATCCCCACCCTCCCAAAAAAAATAAAAAATCTGATGGTGAAAGGCTCCTACTGCTGTAGGGGTAACGAAGCCACTGCGGAATATTTTTTTCTTATTAATGCCTCTGTATCATTCATCTGATTTGCTGAGTTTGCTACAGCAGAGCAGAGGTGATTACTTCTCTAGGAGAAAAATGAGGCAAAATGCGGAGAGCAGATCATTATGAAGCCCTGCCAGGTGAGCATCGCAATAAAAAATCTGCAGGACAAAAAAAAAGGGCTCTTGCTGTGAGCGGGAGAGGAAGTCAGAGGCATGGCGTGCAGTAGTAGTAGTGGGGATATGAGAGTCTCTTGTGCGTGTGGGGCTCTTGTACATTGGTGTGCGGTTGTGATAGTGGTGGCAGTGGGGGGTTTTAATTTGACAGATTAAAATCAAAACAGAAAGACGTTCAAAATGAAGCTGAAAATAGGATCAGACCATTTGCGGTTTTGATGGACTGTCAAAACATTTCTGGAGAGATCACCAACCTGTCACAGGAACGCTGTTGTGGACGTTATACAACACTGATAACATAATAGGATTCTTGTAATGAATTTGTAATGAAGAAGACATTTCTCACTATTATGCAGCTCTCTGTCTGTGCCTTCAGCGCACCTGTCAAACCAAGCTCGGAGTCAGTATGCAGGGATGAGCGGCATGCTGAGACTGTACAGTGCTTACCTGCAGGAATCCCAACACATTGCAGTCTATTTATGATGATTTATTACACCTTTTCCCCACTTATTGGATCTCCATGGCTCTCCAAATAGTACCGCAGCCTCTTTTACCCCATCCTCTATCTATCTCTCTGTCTCCTCTCCTCTCCCTGTCCATCTGTTCTCATCAGTGGCTCTTGATCAAACCCAAGAAAAATCTGCTATAACCAAAATACCCGCTCTGTGTGCCCAGTGTGGAAAATGATGCCAGGCAGCATCTCAAGTCTCAGTCCTATAAGAGTCAAAAGCATTTTACAGATACAAAAAAAAACAGCTCTATATAGTGTCTCATGTAACGTGTACAGATTTATGGCACCTAAAAAGGAGTAATCTGGATAGAAAATGTAGCCTAATTTCTTTTTTGATTCCTCATTCTCGTAGCAAATGGCCTGTACTTAAACTGAACGTTAAGAGCACTCTATTGTCAAAAGCAAATCTGTCTCGTATGCTTCTACTGTATAAAGGAGCACACATGAAATGCCCCCACCCATAGCAGTACGGCTCGTGTCTTCCAATCTCTGACTGGTGAAGTTGCCCGCTGGGCCGACTGAAATATTGATGATCACCTGTTGAATTCTGTAGCCAGATTAGTCCCTGCTCCAGATATTTTGTCCACCCACTGGTTCTCAGGAGGCTTTTTGAGGTGCTTTCTACATCCTGCCCAATTTAAATTCAGAGCGTTTTTGTCTCGTAGTTTTGCTTGTTTTAGGGATTCTCGCAATCTTTTACTTTTTGTCTGTCTAACTCAGGGTGGCTGCTGATACCGGCTACTAATTTGCTACCAGATATTTTTACTAGGGCTTTCCCCAACTAAGAATCTACCTGAAACTGATTTGTCAAGTTTTTCCCTAAAGCTCAAAGAGATTGATTCAAAGTTTGAATTATTTAAAATTGTATTTTTGTATTATTAATAGACTTATATTTATATCACAGTAGACAATGGATCATTGTATAGTTAACTATTCGGGGTCACCCCTAATTTCCACCTTTCCTACATCCCACTGTATGTTACAAATTCGAATGCAACATGGAAGCAGGGGTGTGAGCTTTGTCCTTTACCTTTGGCAATTATATGCATTGAATCTAAAGCTAAGCCCTAACTTCTTACGGTACAATCATCCACTGTGGATTGGATCCCGATCCGCTTAATAAGGTCAATATCTGCTGATACATCCCAGTGCATTCCTACAATGCATCCCGTAATCTCCAACGCCTGCGTCTCTGTAGACTCGGCTTCTGCCCTTTTCCCTTACAGCCTTTGTTGTCCGGTTCCCTGGTGCCTAAAAGAAATCCATGCATGTGAACATCCTGCATCCAGCCTTCCCCTGACCCACAGCGTCAGCCCATACCAAGCCTAGCCGGCCTCCTAGACATCCACCCCCAGTACCAGCAGGCATCATTAGGGCTATCGGCTTGTTATCTTTCAGGCGTTCGTGTTAACTCGTGATCCCTGGTTTCGAGTGTGAGGTCCCCACTGACCCCAAAGGGAGCTTTTGTTGTTTCTCAGCAACTCAGACCCTCTATGCCTGTGCCTTGTTACATGTTCTGTTTATTTGCTAATGAAGTCCTCCATGATAACCTATTTGTTTTACGTAATAGTGTTTTTTGGCGAGTAAATACACTTTGAGCTTTGGACCAAAAAATTACCTTTATGAATTTTTTACTTTTTTTTGTATTGTTCTGGAGGCCTTGATTTTCAATTTCCTTTTGTTGATCCTCTGGTTCTAAGGTGTCACGTTTGTACTAAATAGTCTGCTGTTATAGTATCAGACCCATATCATCACCCAGTTACGTTAACTATGAACACATTATGCGGTCTGGAATCAGTTGCTTTCACTCCCTTCACTCCCTTCTGTCAGACACAGAGCACATTGGTCTCTACACAGTTACTCCTTACCCTCTGCATGGTATCAGGGAGCAGGCAGGGAATTAGAAGCGACTGAAAGGTGTGTTTGAGTAGTTTCAGATCATTTTATCGATGTCAGTGTCCCTATTCATCTTCTCCATGTCTGACTCAGGCCATCAGGGATCTCATTTTTGGTTCTGTCGATTGGAGGAAGAGCCATATATACGGCAGATCTATAGTGTGTGTGTGTGTGTGTGTGTGTGTGTGTGTGTGTGTGTGTGTGTGTGTGTGTGTGTGTGTGTGTGTGTGTGTGTGTGTGTGTGTGTGTGTGTGTGTGTGTGTGAGAGAGAGAGAAACAGAGTAAAGTGAAACTCTAAAGTCTTTAAGCTCCCATGGGGTCTGGAGGATCAGACAAAGGAAACCAATGGGTACTCAGGGGACTTCAGGCATACACACACACACACACACACACACACACACACACACAAAGAGTGAAAGTACAGACTCAGACAAGATGCCGCTCATACAGATACACAGACCTGCCCCTAAGTGCACTGGGTCGTACAAGGTTGCTGAAAGGAGACATGTTTTGTCTGGAGTTCTGCTTTTTTTTCATGACAGGTCCACTGGTACACGCATCCTCCTTCCCAGGGCCATTGTTCTGTGACGACACACACACACACACACACACACACACACATACACACACACACACACATACTCAGACACAGATAAAATACTGTCTTGAAAAATATCTTAATCCTCTATCTAAACACTCTCAAATCTGGCCACGCTGGCAGCCCATGCAAACATATACACAATATGGCAACCATACAGCTCCCATTACAAGAGTGTGCAGCTTAAAGGCGAGTGAATATTAGACTTACATTTGTCAGGTCATCAGACAAGCAACTTCCAATGAATGCAGATTTGATTCGGGACAGGTAGTGTATGATGGCACTATCTGCAATAGATTTTTTTAGCTGATGAAATAGGGTTTTTTTTTTGTTTTTTTTATGCTGTCGGAGTGACTGAGTGTGCACTGGAGAGAGAAAGACAGGCAGACAGATAGAGAGAGAGAGGCAAAGAGAGCTCTATTTTGTAATTTTGTCTTCTGGATTTTAAAGGCTCTGGCAACCCACAGACATAAATATATGACATTAATGTTGGGTTTCTCTATAAGATATTTACAGTCATCCAATTAAAAAATAATTTTCATAAATATTATAAAATTTAGTCTAAAAAACTGCTTTTTTGCTGTCTAGAACATTTTGCAGGGCGGTGTGGGCGTGGCCAATAACGTTCTGTAAGGGAACGCTCTCTCACTCACGGTGCTGAGCAGGTTTAGCCCAGTTCAGACCAAAGATTCGCCACACAATGAGACGCAAACTAGAAAATGCTGCACATGCTCACAACGAGTCTGACTGGCAGTTCACACTGCTGCACGGGCTGCGACGGTAGCTGGTTTCCCTAGCAACGGTGAATGCTTTGGCACAGCTGAGAGCCGCAGTTCAGAATCACTTGCGGAAAGTAACTTATTATTATTAGGCCTATATAGGTTTGCAATTAGTTATAGGCTATTTTTCCCCACCACAACCGCAACCTATTTAATTGAAACAGGTGTCAGTGTCACAATGAAAATATATAAAAATATCTCTCTCATATTTATTGTTATATCTTATTAGTTTATTTACCATTGAACTTGCATAAACATCTGCTATCTATTTTAGGCATATGCATTTTTAAATGTTTTTGAGGATAGGAGTGGGAATAGAGAGAGAGAGAGAGAGAGAGAGAGAGAGAGAGAGAGAATACAGAGTCTGATTAACGTGAGTTGATGTGATATGCGGTTTCAATTAAGAGCACAAGGAGTAAACTCGTAAAATATAAAAAAGACAATCAAATGAGTTCAAACCAGCCGGCCAGTTGGATCCTAAGCATGCAGGCTAACGTTGTCCAGGCGGATCAACAGTGTGGAGACCCGCTGTTGAAGTAGCCTACGCTACAGGTAGCCGCAGAAACATATTCTCAGAAGGGAGTGCTGACAAAAAAAAAGCTCTTACTGCACTTGAATAATAACTCGCTACATTGATAAAAAAAAAATGCATCACCAATACAATATTGTTACATGCAGCAGTGACACATGCCGTATTGGTCTGATTATAAGACAGGGTTTCCCCCTGAGAATTGGTCGTTAAAAGTCGGGTCGTTTTATATTCGGGGTCTAATATTCAGCGTCCAGTTATGGAGTGACCAGAGCGATCATTCAGCTTCAGGGCTTGTGTCCAACTTGTGTTTATTTATTTATTTTCGGGTGGAGCACGAGCTGCGCACTCAGATGCGGCCGGGACAGAGGTGTGTGCGCTTGGATAGAGAACGATGGGTCGAGAGGAAAAAGAGCCAAAGAGCTCCACATCCCCAGCACTGAATTCAAAGCCTTAACTTAGGCTATTATGTTGCGAGTCGACGTGTCAGAGGCATGAATCGGCGCAGCGATCGACAGCGATTCTGTTGTGGCAGGCGTAGTGAGGAGAGCTTGCCAACTGTGTCGTCCTTTTACGCCCCACCTCTGCCATAATGTTCAGATTTAATCATTTGCATCAAAGCCCTTATAATAAGAATGAGAGGCTTTATTCAAACGTTGTCAATGCGCAGGTGGACTGAAACTAACGGAGCGAGGCGGTTGTTTCACTTTGCAGTTAGTCGCGCAGTCAGTTTGGAGACATGTCTCTGTGTATCAGGGCTCGGGGCATCCAATCGGCTCGTGAAAGCCTGTCCCCTCTACAACATTAACGTTCAGGAATCCCCGGTGATCATTTAGTCTTAAACCACCTAATTTTTCCTGTACGGCGGCTCGGCGAGGTCTCACTGTGTGAACGTTGCCATCACAGTGTTTCACCGGGGTGCGCGCCGCTTCGCTCAGATGGAGCTTTGAGTGTAGGCTCAGGCGCAAAGAGACAGTCTGTGTCTCTTGCGCGGCTCCAGAGATATTGTATAGATTTGTTTTTGAGAACGTGTGACGTCCCAAGCCTGTGATGTAAGCCAAAGTTCGAATCAGACATTTTCAAATGGCCGTCTCAATGCATTTTAGAATGGAGATCCATCACGTGACGTCCCAAGCCTTTGCTCGCTCTAAGCCAAGGCAACATTCGAATCAGGATTTTTCAAATGGTCGACCAACTGACATGACAGTATGTTTGCGGGGGGCTAACAGATATTCCTAAAACCTTTCATATACATATTAGCACTGATTTTACCCCCAAATAACATAGTTACAAGGATTTAGTGGATTTGGGTTGCCAGGGCCTTTAAGTGATCATCTGACTTTAGACTGACTCCTGTTGTCTGCTCAAGCCGATCAGCTGAGCGGATCAGCTGTTTGACACAGAGATGAAACTAAAGTGAAACTTGAGGTGGACCAGTTAAATATGAACCAATAAATATTGTAACCAAACACAATGAATGTGATGTGGGATTTGCGTTAGTAGCAAACAGTAGCTCACAGGCCTTTAGTAGACCAACAGGAGCAAAGTAGGAAATATTGTGACATTGCTATTGAGCCACACCGTCCACGAACATAAGTAGTTCAGGAGGACGCACGAGTCAACAAAAGCTTGGACCATGAGCACTGTTCGTTTGCATTACCTACCATCAATCAATGATGGTTCCTTTTAACTATGACCCTAAAAGCCTAATCAAGTCTTTTGGATTCCAAACCAATACCTTAGTGGTGCTGGATCAGAAATGCTTTTACTGTATGTGTTCCTCTGGAGGGTAAATACAAAACCACACATTTTGATGTTTCATTTGAAAGATCGACAGTTAGTGAGTATTTCAGAAAAGCTATTACTGACTGTGTGATTACAGTTTGGATCAAATAAGTACGATACTTTTCTTCACGTTTTCCAATAAACTCGAAATGCGATCAGCGATAGCAAGGGGTTATGAAACGTGCTCATTTGAAGCTCCGTGTCAATATTCATGTCCGACATTTCATCAGTTTTGAAATGACAGCAGTAGCACATTCACTTGGGTGAATGTGTACAAAAACAATGTAAAGCGCTTTGGGTCTGTGATAAACGGAGATATAGCACTATACAAGTCCATTTACTCAGACTCCAACGCCCGCCTCCAGAAGACCACCACGTAATGAAAACACAAAAGCCAATTGTGTGGCTTGAGGACAATACCTCCATGTGGTGAAATCATAAGCCAAGCCCTCCCACTGCAATAAGCCTGAATCCCACTGTGGCGCGTATCAGATCAGATGGGGGGTTCTCTATATTGAAATTCATAGTCAGTATCTCGTTTGCTCACTCTCACTGCTGCGCTAATATGAACACACTTTAATAAAAAAATAAGACGCATTAAGCTTCCCATCGCGGCACATGGCAAAGGAAGGTGGGAAAAAAAATGATTATAAAAAGCGGCCTTCTTGTGAAGCAGTAAGTCGATGAGTCATGGGGTCTGGGAGATTAGACAAGAGGTTCTGTGTTGCTTCACAAAGGGATTACAGAGAATACATTACTGGGCTTTTTGATTTTTGAGTAAAAATACAATACGAAAACAAATGATCTGGTATGAAACAACAGAGATGGACAGAGTGTTCAGGCCTCTTCAAGTTCAGTCGTCTTCATGACCCTTTGGTGCAGTTGGAAGTTTCACCTTCCCGACAGCAGTCTCCCCTCTGTGTGATTTACCTCAGTCACCGAAAACGTGTCAGACTGCAGAGTTCAACTGGTGAAATCCAATCCTGCAAAATCGCCCCTTCCCTCACCTCTGAGGGGATAATAATATGCGTGTTTGACAATTTATAAGAACCCATGTATGCATGTGCTGTATGTACACTAGTGCACACACACTCTAGGTAGGATGGCCTAGAGGAAAGAGGGGCTGACCAGTGACCATGATGTTGCTAGTTTAATCCCAAGCATCAGACAGGATGGTGTTATTTGTAAAACAAGTGGTGGCAGGTGTAAGCAGCTACGGTGCCCACCTTCTCTACCATTGTGCCCTTGAGCAAGGACACAATGTGTATAATGTCTTTAAACCCAGAAATGCTCCAGGGGGAACTTTGTCCTATGTCTGACCCTGTGCGACGACCCCCTTTTGAGTGTTGTGTGAGAGGCGATATGGCGAAAGCCAAATTCCAATGTAGACTTGTGTTAATTGACAAATAAAGCAACTTAACTTAACACATTCACGCACACCTTTTCAATTTCAATCCCACTCACCCCTTCTCTTTCTCAATATAAGCAGCTTTCATGCCGCCACTTATGCGAGCCGAATGTTTGAGTCTGATATTCAGATTAGCACTGCATGCCGCTAAATGTGCCACAGCCTATCCGTGGGCCCATTCTGGGTGGAATGCGCTCCTCTGATTTTGAGAAAGCAACCAGCAGCCAACCGACTGCCAGGCAGACAGCTCAGAGACAAAACAAATCCAGCATTATTAATGAGACATTTTTTTCACCTCACTTAGAAAAGTAAATATACCCTGTGAATGTTGAGCTGTATGGGCTGTGCCTCGGAGAAGCGGGATCAAAGAGGATTCAGTGATTCGCTCTGACATTGGGACAGCCCCTGAAATAACAGTTGAACAGACTGGAAATAGCCAACCACAAATTGTACTTGACTCTGCCTGGTTAATGAACATCAAACTAAATATCCCAAGCCACTGAACTATGCAATTGTTTGAAAAGAGACCTTGTGATCATCTCATTCAAACAAGTTATTACTGTATTTAAATATTTATTTCCAACGTATGCAGTCTATTGACTTAATCGTAAGTCTCATAATCGTCAGTCATGCGGTTTATTGTTTAAAAAAAATTGTGCTTCAGACATTAGGTTCCATCCAATGATGTTACAATATTATTTTTTTTATTTCTTCTGCGAGCAACAAACCTGAACCCACCCTTACAAGACACATCTGAACTGATGCGACCTCTCGCGCACAAAAACTTTCTCTCTTAAAAAAAAAACACACCGACCGTGCTCAGGCCCTGTTGTTCTGCAGTTAGCTGACTCTCCAGCATCTCCTGAGACAGTAGCAGCACGTCCCAACATTGTACATTGCGTGAGGCCCTGACTGCACACTTGGCTGCAGCAGGGATTTCTGATTTACCCAGAGGCCCCCTATGATGCCAGGACTACTTTCAAATTCTAGGGCTCCTCCTTATTGTCTGTCGGATTGTCACGATACACACGTCCATTGTAGAAATATGTCTCGGTAAAATGGGGAAATAGTGCAAAAATCTACCATGATCAAACTGAAACGATGACTGTTAGCATCAGACCTAATGTGTCTTAGCACTGACAAAAAAAAACCTGGAAAGAAAGTCCAAAGTTCAAAGTCAGCTTTATCTATTTTGAGCATTTTGCTTCGCTCAATTTAGCAGAAATATATCAGAAAGCCCAGATCGATTAAGAGTCGTCATACTTGTATTCTCTAAGCCTATACCCCAAATGGCTCGCTGTTTGTCAAGGGCAACAACACATTGAGCTAGCATGTTCCCTGGTTGTTTTCCTCTGCTGAGCTTTGAAGGGTAGCAAACTGCTAGAAGCGCAATGCTGTACGAGAACGGGACTTATGGATTGAGTCATTATTTCATGTTTGAACAGAGAACAAAGGGATGATTTAAAACCTTTTGACACGTTTGCCAATAAATTCCACTCCAATAATAATTTTTGTTTTGATGAGGCTCTTTGATTCTACATGTAGACTGCAGCCCTAAGCGGGCAACATCAATACATAGGCCTGAATATATATATATATATATATATGTATATATATATATATATATTTATATATTTATATATATATATATATATATATATATATATATATATATATATATATATATATATAGCTTTGAGTTGGTGATGTCATTTCCTACCAGTGTACAGTATGTACAAACCGAGGCTGTGAACACACAGTGCAAGCTCCAGGCCACGGCGACATTTTCACCAACGCAAAGTTAGAAGATTATAGTAACGGTGCACGTCGACCAGATCCATCCTTTAAAGCAGCCCAAGGCCACATAGCTCCTTAGCAATGAGAGGCCTATAACAGTGCAGGGATGGTAATAAAACTGTCATGGTTGTTAAATAGCTGGGCTAAGGAAGAATAAATGTTGGGCAAGAGCTGGTAATGATGATGGTTTTCACTGTTTTTATTATGTGCTCCAATAACGTCCCTGTGAATGGAATCAATTGAATTTGACAGTTGTGGACAATTACTTTCGATGACTATTCCAGTAAAAAATGCGGATGGAAAGATATATAGAGAAAGGGGCCGCAAAGGGGAAGTTTGAGTCAGGTCTGGTGGTTTGTGGAAGAGATGATCACTGGCTTCTGTTTCAGGTCACTTTTGAACTTTGAATTGGAAAATGTAGATGGTGTATTATGAGAATCAGAATAATAAAGAAAATTGTTTTCCTGCGATGAAAAGGACCATAGATTGTACTTTTAAGTTTAGGAAGACTTCTTTAAAAAAAAACGGTTTTGTCGGGCCGCAACTTTACTGTTTTGTGAATTTGACGTCTCACTAAGTCCGCGTTTTGCTTCTGAGAGAGGATGTTTTTTTTTTCGGATGACACCAAGAGCCTATCAGGACAAACAAAACATGCAGCAGGGTGTGTTAAACATTTTAATTACCTACCAATGCTGTTGTTTTTTCTGCTGGAAAACGTCTCACATTCAGGTTACGCTTTGAAAATCCACACAGACCGAAATGTACAACTCAGGCAAAAAATTATCACATCAGCAAACGTTTTTAATCTCATTTTGTGATCATGTGGTAAACACAATACTTAGTCGTGTTACACAGCAAATCTACCTGGAATGCGCTCTTGCACTTTATCTGATTGGCCACTGCAGCGCCTCGCCGGATGACATCTAGTCTGCCCCGGCTGGGTCGATTGGACTGACTTCATTTAAATGGATTTCAAGCCGGCTTACATTACAACCAATTCATCCCAATATGAATATGACAACAATAATATACTGTTCAACCAAAATCATGTCATTGAAGTTAATAATTAAATCAACAGCTGGTACCGTCACCATGTCAACAGTAATGTCACCGAGGTCAGAGTTCAAACTGGCTGGAGCCCAGGAGACACTGGGTCGTCATTAGTCACACAACACAGGAAGACGTTAGTAAATCATTAGTCGCTCTTTAAAGTTGGAGTTAAAGGGGGTCAAATTAGTTAAAGGCTTCATTATGAAGACCATGGTTTAAAGGTGGAGTCAGCCATTCTGGAAAACGCCTGTCGACAAAATCCCTATTTGTCAAAATCAGTGAATTTCTCCTCACGATCCCCTTCCTGTGTGCGTTGAAAAATAAAAAGCTAGTGTTAATACACAGCCTAGGCTCTGTAAACTGGTATGTAAACAAAGGGTATGTAAACAAAGGGGGCCCAACGTAGCTAGTAAAAGCCTTTTACAGAGCATAGGCTAGGATTAGTCAGCCACACTATATCATTCCTCTGGTGTATGTAAAAAAAATAAATATATATATATATATATATATATATATAACATTTGTTTGTAAGTCTCTTTTCCCTTCAAAGTGAGTCAGGCACAGCTATGGTTTTGCAAAGATTTGTAAGTTATTTTGGGACTCTCCAGTTTAAAAATACCACCTACTACAGACGCTCTCTTTCGCATTCTGAAGAAGATGTTTCCGCAACTAATCCAGTTACCTCTTCTTTTTCCCCAAGGCGCCACCACGAGTTATGTTTAGATCTCGAGTTGAAGTCAGACGGAGGTCGTGACCCCGGGCAGACAGTGGGTCACAGCCCTAGTGACCTGTCTACATTTCCTCCGTGTACATGTTATTATCCTGCAGTGAGGAGTCGCACAGATCTTGTTACAAGCGGACTGCCCCATTCATCAAGGCAGTGAAGACAGGGAGGGAGAGAGAGAGAGAGAGAGACAGTGTGTGCGACAGCAATGGACACTGGATAGTAAATATCAGCAGGAACCATCTATGATCAGCCATAGCAGCAGGGTCCCCAAAGCCACGCTACTACAGAGAAAAACATATGACAAGAAGTACAAGGAAATGAGAGGGCAAAAGATACCCAGCACTGAGCCTGTCCAACTTGAGACTTATTGGCGCAAATCAGTGCCATCACCCCCCTCCCTTCCTACCTCCCCGGCTTAGCTGACCACAAGAGCTGCAAGCTAATTTATAGATCGGTTCAGGTTTTTCCGTGGCCGTCTGAAACCTCTCGCCCGATTTATAAAGCCCTTTTGGGAAAAGAGCAGTTGTGACTGGAAAGTTATTATCCTATAGCTTTTGGCCATCTAGGGATGTAACCCTACTCTTTTTACGGACTATTCATATGGAAACGTTTTTTTTTACATTATTTTAGTCTTCCTAGCTACTTTATATGTATGAGTGAGACTGCACGAACCCATGAATGCATATTTAACTTAGTAGTGGTTTATCTATAAAGATCTTGTGAGATTGCATTCACTTGAAGCAGTTTTTTAAAGTAATGCTTTGTTTATTCCTATAATGCTTCATCTCCTGCATACATTTGGGTGCCTCTTTAAAAAAGACACCTCCAGGCTGCAGATTTAGTTGCAGGTATATGAATATTCAAGACCCGAGCAATTTCAGTACTTTTATGAATAATGGCTGGCTGTTATACAAAGCCATTACCTGACACATTGTCATTTGTTATAAACCCCCGCAAACCCCCCATCTGCACTGTTTATTGCTCTTTCTCTCTTTCATCCCCTGCTTCTGCCTACTGGGAAGATCCAGAAGAAGACGTCTTCTTCAGGAAGTGAATAGACAGATTTAAACACTGCTCACTGTGCTGGCTGACTGCCCAAGCCCCGGATGACTTCAGGGGACTGGGAATCTCAAAATCCCTGGGTAAAGACAGAGACAGTGGAAGGAAGGAAGGAATGAGTAGGAGGAGTGAACGTGAGGTGAGTTACAGGGTAACGACAAAGAGGTTATGACGAAGAGTGGAAATGAGGTAGAAAAAAAGGCTTAATGCAGTACACTTAATGATACATGTACTGTAACCGTGACAGCAGTGTTAAGGTCGGGCAGTTATACCAGTGTCGCCATAGCAGCTGTGGTTTTGGGTTGCCCCTGGTTCAGGAAGTAAGAGACTCATTTATTTTTCTCCAAAGACAAGGTTAAGTGACCAACACTTCTGCGGCTTGGGTCGGTATTAAATGTGGTCGGTTGCATCATCACTGCAAAAGATTAACAAATGTGTTAAACATTATCTGGTTCTATGATGGGAAGGGATTGTTATAAATGTATGTACATAAAGATGATGGCCCAACCATAACATATGCTTTTCGACAACAAACATCAATGTTACATTTTGGTGAAAGCTAAAGAGTACAGTATTGAGAACAATTATGCAAATACAATCAGCATTTCAAATGAATTCACTTTGAATTATGGGTTAATTGTGGTATGACTCGAGCAACTAAAGTGCTGTGTTTGGGTTCCAAGTGCAACAACAAAGCATTTTGAATTCACTACGGTACATAGGAAGAAGCAGTCCAGGGCTCATGACTATGGGCGGTTTTAGAGCCATCTGCAATTCCATGGATGCCATACCAACAGTCACAAATCCACACCGCTTACATACGCAAATTTTTTTATATAATACTGTCTTTTCCGTTAGCATAAAAGAAATACACACACTGCCGTTTTGTACCGTCAGGAAGTTATGAAATACTGGACAACAAACAAACTTTACTATGTCACTGCTTTTGTTTTCTAATGTGTTCCTGGATCTGCTTTTTCCAACATCCTAAATTAGGTTTATTTTTCAGCTGTTATGCTGTAATGTGATGCCTTGCATTGTGGGGGAATGGTGTGCATCCACACAAGCAAAAATCTTCGATTACCAAATTTGTCACTTTTCCAATGTGAACTCACTTTGGACCCAAAAGCTGCTTGGAATTAGCATGTACAGGTATTATGGTTGTAAGTGGTATTACTCCACAATTGACAATACTCCAACATTGTCATGTCATTCTGGATAATCCTCAAAACACTTTAATTTTCATTGGGACTATTTATTCGGTAGAAAATAGTTCCAAATACGTTCCAAACGCTTTTAATTGATCTCAGATGGAGTACAATGTCTTTGTATTAACAATGTATTTGTATTAACAAATGCACTGACATTTACAGTACATACTAACACATATCATGGTTAGGGAACAGTTTTGTCTATTGAATAATATAAAGCACATTTGGTTGTTGTGCCAGTGAGGGCAGCCTCATGTTTTTGTTCCTAGATCGTTGATGGTATTAAATTGTGTCCCACGTACTGTATGAATTCTATAGCAGATTACTTACCTCCTAAAGAAGCGTCTCTATAGTGATATGCATGCAGCCCCCAACTAATTATCTGTTGGCAGAATTATATATGCCCTTAGTGTGTGTGTGTGTGTGTGTGTGTGTGTGTGTGTGTGTGTGTGTGTGTGTGTGTTGTCTCTAAACTATCCTCAGCTAGTGGTCTCTTGCAGTCTCATTAAATGTGGCCACTGGCAGGGAGCGTATTGCTGCACATTCTCAGGGTGTGGTGGTGCTGGCTTGAATTTCACATTTCTATGAGTGAGTGTGTGCATGAAGACAAGTGTGTATGCATATGTGGGACCGTGCGTGTGTTTGACTGCTTATTAGCTGTAGAGATGCCATTCTTTGCTCCGATTGATCCCGTTACCATCCACTGGTTGGCCTACCCTTGGTTTTAATAACCCTGGTTTTTACAACTACCCTGTGTGTGTGTGTGTGTGTGTGTGTGTGTGTGTGTGTGTGTGTGTGTGTGTGTGTTTCTATGTGTAGCAGGTACCGGTCTTAAAATCAAAATGAACAGCACACTAAAAAGGTGTCTGGACATTAACGTAAAGCAATGCTGCCACAAAAGAAATTGAAAAAGCAGCGGATAACTGAAATGTGAAATGTTGGCAAGGGGAACGTCATTTAATACAATACCCCTTTCTGCTTCTGAGCCTCTATTATAATGCTTTTTTTCTTGTGCCTGGGTCTATTGAAAACCTTCTGCTCATATTTTTTTCGTGTGTCGGTGTGGAGACTGCCACTGTGCCTCTACTTTTTGGGAGCGTCTGACAAAATAGAGCCACAGGCGTGGGTGTCAAAGGCCTGTGATGTCTGGAGCAGCGGAGTATAAAGCTCACGGAGAGCAAGACATTGCTTGGCCTGTGACATCGGCGCATTCAGACACACACATGCAGTGTTTAGATATAAGACTATGAGACAATGCTATTCCTGCAGTAGCGGGAATTCGCTTACTACGCCGGCTCATGAGAAAGTTGAGATCTTGCCTCGCAGTCACTCAGTGGTGTGTGCAGTCATAAAAAGCAAGAGGAAGCTGTGTGACTGTTAGTAAATGGGTGATATAGCAGGCAACGGGGGTTTTGTTGTCATTTAGAAGGACTGCACCTCCCTCCTTAAGTATCATTTAGCAAGATGTGGAATGCCTGCCAGCGCCCTGTGCTCTAACCTCAAGCACATAAAAGTAAAAAAATAAAAAAATTCTCCCTTGCAATAAAGTTTCACATATTTCCAGCACAACTATGTTCATGGGATTTGAATAATCCAATTCAAATAAATGTTTCACTAAACAAGTCAGTACATGTAACCCATTACATAACACCTTTTAATATTCGGTTTAGAAAAAAGCCCATTATTCAGCAATTGACAAGAAAGAAAGAATAATGATGTGAAAAATAGGTTTATGTCTTGCCTTAGGGATTATTTTGAAACTGACCTATCGCATTCATCCACTCATAACTCCTGAGGTTTATTTTGTAATGACTTTTATAGCTGAAATACTGTATATAGCTGTAAATCATTGGTAGAGCAGATACAAATTCCTTGGCAGTATACGACAAAACTGTATCTATTGGAAACATAATCTACTGATACTGATTAAATATTTGCTACTTTTCAACTACAAATGTTACTTTGTAGAACATTCATTTACCATGGATAGCTAAATTAAACACATCAGTGGTGGATCTAATTAATCTTGACATAAATGACATAACTGTACACACTTTCAGTGTGGGTGTATATGTTGTGTTTACACCCTTATGCATGATCTAATATATATATATATATATATATATATATATATATATATATATATATATATATATATATATATATATATATATATATATATATATATATATATATATATATATATATATATATATATATATATATATATATATATATATATATATATATATATATATATATATATATATATATATATATATATATATGTATATATATGTATATATATATATATGTATATATATGTATATATATGTATGTATATGTATATATATGTATATATATATATATATATGTATATATATATATATATATACACTACCGTTCAAAGTTTAGGGTCACATTAAATGTCCTTATTTTTTAAGGAAAAGCACTGTACTTTTCAATGAAGATAACTTTAAACTAGTCTTAACTTTAAAGAAATACACTCTATACATTCTAATGTGGTAAATGACTATTCTAGCTGCAAATGTCTGGTTTTTGGTGCAATATCTACATAGGTGTATAGAGGCCCATTTCCAACTACACTCCATGTCTAATGGTACAATGTTTTCTCATTGGCTCAGAAGGCTAATTGATGATTAGAAAACCCTTGTGCAATCATGTTCACACATCTGAAAACAGTTTAGCTCCTTACAGAACTACAAAACTGACCTTCCTTTGAGCAATTGAGTTTCTGGAGCATCACATTTGTGGGGTCAATTAAACGCTCAAAATGGCCAGAAAAGAGAACTTTCATCTGAAACTCGACAGTCTATTCTTGTTCTTAGAAATGAAGGCTATTCCATGCGAGAAATTGCTAAGAAATTGAAGATTCCTACAACGGTGTGACTACTCCCTTCAGAGGACAGCACAAACAGGCTCTAACCAGAGTAGAAAAGAAGTGGGAGGCGTGCACAACTAAACAAGAAGATAAGACATTAGAGCTCTAGTTTGAGAAACAGACCCCACAGGTCCCCAACTGGCATCTTCATTAAATAGTACCCGCAAAACACCAGTGTCAACACTACAGTGAAGAGCGCTGCGGATTCTGGGCTTCAGGGCGAGTGGCAAAGAAAAGATATCTGAGACTGCCAATAAAGAAAAGATAAGATGGGCAAAAGAACACAGACATTGGACAGAGGAAGACTGGAAAAAGGTTGTGGACGGTTGAATCCAAGTTTGAGGTGTTTGGATCACAAAGAAGAAGTTGTGAGACGGAACAAATGAAAAGATGCTGGAAGAAGTGAGCATTGTTAAGCATGGCGGAGGTAATGTGATGGTCTGGGGTTGCTTTGGTGCTGGTAAGGTGGGAGATTTGTACAGGGTAAAGGGATTCTGAATAAGGAAGGATCACTCCATTTGCAACGGCATACCCAGTGGACAGGATTGGAGCCATTCATCCTACAACAGGACAAGACCCTAAACACACCTCCAAATTGTGCAAGAACTTTTAGAGCGAAGCAGGCGCTGGTATCTATCGGAATGGAGTGGCCAGGCGTCACCAGACTGAACCCCTTGAGCTGTTGTGGGAGCCTTGACGTGGTATGCAAGAGCCCATCCAACCATCCAACTTGGGGTGCTGCTTCTGGAAGCGTGGGGTGCATTCTCCGATTACCTCAACAAATAACTGAGCCAAAGGCTGCAGCTGTAATTGCTGCAAATGGAGGATTCTTTGAAACAAGTTTGATGTAAAAAATCTTATTTCAAAACAAACATTATTTCTAACCTTGTCAAGCTTACCATTTTCTATTCATTTCACAACATATGGTGTGAATAGTGTGACTTTTCTGGAAAACACAAGTTTGGGGACCCCAAACTTTTGAGCGGTAGTGTATATATATATGTATATATATATATATATATATATATATATATATATATGTATATATATATATATATATATATATATATATATATATATATATATATATATATATATATATATATATATATATATATATATATATATATATATATATGTATACATATATATATATATATATATATATATATATGTATACATATATATATATATGTATATATATATATATATATATGTGTGTGTGTGTGTGTGTGTGTGTGTGTGTGTGAAATAACCTTTTTAACTCAAAGTACAGCAGATAACTGTCTGTATTGAGTTTTGTGTTGTGTATTTTGAGGAAGTAGCAGTTGTAATGGCTTATCCAGCAGCCAATTAATCAATTAAAAATAAAGTTTGGATCAACAAATTCAGCACAACTGGGATTTATCTGACTGACCAATGATCCACCTTGGGTAGAGCTGGTTTGACCAATTGATAAGCTATGCATTTGAGCGCACCTTAGTTTGAAGATGAAAATTAAGTTGCGCGATTAGCCTCATTTTGTGAAAATGGGACGGTCACACAAGTAGACTGCAGGAAGGGTTATTTTCCTGTATTTTCTATGGAAATGTATCCAAGATGACAACCATTTTCTTTGACCTTGTGTTGTATACTCAAAAGAAAGATTTGGGGGGAGTAAATCCTACCTTGAAGTCAACCCTCATTCATATGAACGGGGCGAACAAAATATTACAACCATCTCACATCATAGCGCGATACAATTCATCTGCACCTAAATCTAGTTGATGTGCACCTTTGCAGGCTGTGTTTTTCCTCTCAACCCCCCACTATCTATGTGTATCCATGGTATTGTGACATTTATACAGATACAGTTTCTGTGCGTACTGTAGCAGGGTTTTGCAGCCCAGGTGAGTTGAGTGTTGTTGACAAGGCCAGTGTAAACAGCCAGCGAGCAGCTGTGGCACATAGCTGATATATATACCAAGGTGAGGTGGCGATTTGGTGAGGTGCCAGCTCCGGGCACATCACAGCAACAGATAATATTGAACAATCCTCCTCACAGCCACACATGCTTAGGCATGCTCATATTTGGACATTCCCAATCAAATGCACATGCGAGAATACCAGGTGTGCACTTGACACATGGTGATAATGGCATGCAGGCCTGACTAATACACATAGCCTTACTGGTGAGAAAAAAAAGTGGTGAGGTGAGCCTGGCCATATGGAGACCATCACTCACGCCCGGAGAGCCGGTGGTATCGGTGGGAGAAAATCTATGGTTTTCAATGAGGTCCTGGGCTCTGGCCTCTCACTGCCAGAGCACATTACAGGCAATCACTTACTCTAAATAGGCACACCAAGAGCTGATTAAAGGAGAATCAGCTCTGGAGGGAAACAACAGAATGGATGGCTGGAGAGAGAAAGAGAGAGTTACATGAATCATTGTGAAATAAACCTCACACCTTTGTTAGCGGCCGCTTGCTCATCTGATACCAAGAATCCAAATCAATCAGGTGAAGATCTGATGGGACCAAAGAGGTGTCCCAATGTATTTGACAGCAGAGCCTCGGCTGAGTCACCGGTATTTTAAACTCGCCTTTTATCTCCAGATCAGTCTTGTCCACAAAAGGGGCCCATCGCTCAGCGGCCCCCCTGAATAAGATAAGCAAGGAAGATGAGAGTGGAGGAGAAGAGAGGATGAAAGGCTTAAAGAGAGAGGAGAGGAGGGGACGTGTTCGATCTATCTGTATAAGAAAGGTGCTGTCATTACACCACCAACCTTGCTAGGAATATGCAGGGTGAGCTGTGTAAGAGAGCTATGTGAGACCAGTTTTGCATAACTTATTCACCAACGTTGTCTCCTATGAACATATTTAAAATATAAAGCTTGTACTCCATTGCTTGGTCTGTCGGGCAGTCTACCATTTTCTCCTAGTCTGAAATATCTCAATAAATATTCATGTTCCCCTCGGGATGGAACCTATACTGACTTTGGTGATCCTCTGACTTAACCTCTCGAGTGACCTTCAGCTGTGTAGTACTGATATCCATGGTTTCACTTATACTATGATGTACCTCACAATCTGGATGGATGAATAACAATAACTGAGCTGTAGCTTGTGGTAAGTGTGATTTATCAAAGGGTAATAAGTTAAACTAAGATGATGTACACGGTAACAATTGTACTTGCTAAAAAATCAGCATGTTAGCATTGTCAGTGAGAGCTGGTTAGCATGCTAAATTGAGCATTTGCCTCAAAGTATTGCTGTGCCAAAGTACAGACTCATAATACCACTGGAATGGTTGCATACTCTTGTTATAATATTTTTAGAACTATGTTTGGCAGCAGGGTAGACTCACTTGAGCAAAAAAAATATAAAACCTGGATCACAGGTTTTCTTTAATATTTCATCGTGGCTTGAAGAGTTAGAAAGCCTCTCTTCACCTTCAGCATAAACAAAACAGTTTCAATCAACGTTAGAACTTTTGAGCGAAGGTTAACCTGCAAAATGTCAAAACAAAAATAAGAAAAAAAGTGTGTGGGCTGAGGGTCTGGGCCCAGGGGCCCAAAGGCTTTCTTTTTTGAAGGTAAAACAGTCACATTTAAATCACCCGTGTAAAGTCTAAGATAAAGTGAAATGCCTCACGTCCTGAAAACACACATACACACACACACACACACACACACACACAACTGATTCCCCCTGTAATGTACTGTACCCTGTAAGTTCTTGGGTCATTAGAGGTTATGGCCGTTTCACTGTTTTCTCATTATCCATTTAACATTCTGCTAGCACTAATCTAATGACAGTGGCTTGTACATGTGTGCCAAAACAAACTCCTTTGCTTTAGGGCACATAACTTGCGTAGTCATTTCCTGTGTGACAGAGAAATAATTTTTATGGCTGTCTCTAAACAGAGGAGAAAAACATGTATACCGTGCCATAAACCAGATTTTAATTTGCGGGGTAAAGCGGGGGTTGTCATGGGAGCGACAGAACTCCTAATAGGATGCATCATTCTCCATCCCGTGTTCAAGGGTATGGCCTTTGTTACCCAGTTGGGCCTAATGGAGTGATTGGATTGCTCCAATTCTTTGCCTTAAAAAAGTAGTTCAATCTCCACAAACTATCTGTGTTGTTAGGAGCTAATACTTCTCCATCATCTTGTGTAGAGTGCGTGCTAATAGAAGCTGACGCCACCATTTGTCCTGGCGCTTTATTGGACCTCCATTGATCTCATCACAATAAACCAAAGTCAGCAGCTTGTTTATGTGTTAACATCAGTTCTGCACAAAATACAGCACGTGTTCCATTGTTGCACTGTGTGTCCATTATCTTTGCAATTTACCCAATATGAGGGTGCTGAACATGGCATACTTCTATTAATGATGCGCCTGTTGATACAGAAGGGTTTCAAAATGTTTTTCTTTTTCGCAGTGTACTCAATTCCATGCTTTATCCCCAAATTGAGACAGGGAACTAATAGGAAAAAAAAGTTAGCTGCAACTAGGGTTGCAACATTTCTGGAATTTTACTTTATTTATTGAATGGGTGGGGTCAGACAGATGAGTTATATTTTACTCAAACTTCATCCTTTTCTGTTCAATGAAATTATTGATTGTTCACAAAATAATCAAAACTTGATAAAGTTCTACTTACAAATAAATCTGTTCAAATGTTATGTTTTTTTTATTGTATTTTGCATGGATGTCTGCCTATGACGAAACATAATGTGTAATCTTTGGATATGAAAAAAAATAATTAAATGACCGCCATTTAGTTAATTCCTAATTTTGAATATTCACAAAATTCCCGAGCGAAAGTTCCTGTGGAAAGTTTCCGGAAATTTACCGGAAACTTTCCACCCCTTTGAAACCCTAGCTGCAACCAAATCATGTATGTTTGTATTACTTTATTGTCAACCATGTCAATTGATCATGTGATACTAGGCAGTCAATATTGAAATATATTGTGTAATATTATAATGCTTTTACACATGAATCAGTCTATTAATTGAATATAATTTAAACACTGAACAAGACTACCGTTATTTTGTTGGCACGCTCTGGACTCCATATATCTGTGCCTTCCCCGAGTGTGTTAAAAACCTGCAGCCCCCAACACTGAGTCACTCATTGGGATTAAGTAGTTGTTAACCTATTGGCAAGATTATCTTTAGGTTTATGTCTGTTTCCCTTTTGCATTAATTTAAATGTTTAATAAGCTAAGCCTTGGGAGAAAAGTTTCAGCCTTCATCACATGCTTAAATTCAGTTTTTCAGTTGGTTGGCGAGCTGTTTGATAGTTGTATCCATTTTGTTCAGGTTTATCACTGTACACACAGAGAGAGAGAGAGGGGAGATGGGGTGAGGGAGTGGATTAATGTGCTCATTAGGGGAAGGATTTGACTTATTACAGTTATGACGCTGATACATGTAATCCAACATTCCAGTAATGAAGCTACAGCCGTCCTGATTGGCTGATTTTAATTGCTCCGGCAGAATGTTACATAAACAATGGCGGTGTCCTAAAGCATGCTGCTGTTGTGTGACAGTCCATATTTTTCAACCATAAACATCTATAGCTATGAATTCACAGGGTGCGCTGCTGACATGCAGACAACAATTAAGAGGATTTGTTGCCGCAGAGTTTGGGTAATTGAGTGAGTGGGGGCGATTTATGCACAGAGTTTTAGTTAGAGGGAGGGAGAAAAGCAATGTAGATTGGTTGTGTATGACCCAGCCAAGTTTGAGATTACGTAGGTCTAAGAATAAATGGTTTCCCTGCTGCTGCTGTTTGTGTTAGTCTTGGGATAAACTGGTAACGTGCCCGTAGTAAAGCCTATGCCGTACACAATGTGATCTGGGATAAGCTCTAACCGCACTTAACAATACGTATTTCTATAAATGGGCCTTACTATTTTTGTGTGTTTGTGTTTTGCAAGGTGTAATACCTCTACAATGTAATTTGCAGTCATGTTTCAACATTCACTCTCCTTATGACACTGTTTTGGTCTCTACCAAATAATCAGCTCTTTGGTGGATAAATGCCCCCATTACACTCATCAGCCAGTTGCTAACTTTAGTCCATCTGACATTTGGTGCTGGTCACGAAGCGTAAGGTGGGTTATTCCAATGCAGGTAGAAATTCAAATGCTAATATGTTAGGGCTTTAGAAGACATATTGCACTTTTGGGGCAACGTATCAATACTTTTGGACAGACCTAGAGATCTGTGAGAACCAGGAGGAACTTTTTCATTTCTAAAATACTTATTTTTTTTATTCTTTAATTCCCACAAAATTTCCTTACGCAAAATATCTCTTTTGGAGGTGCAATACATATTTTGGGATTGGTTTTATATTATGATGAATAATCTTCAAAGAAACAGACACACATTGTCACATTGGCTACACACAAAAAAAATGCTGAGGCAATTTTTATACATAGAAGGAAAAAAAAAGTTTGCAGTATTGAGGAGAAGCTGCAGCTGCAGCATGTCACATCTGCTAATACCCTCATTGTGCGGGTTAACGGCATGCTGATAACAGTAGGGGCAGAGCAGGCAGCACTTTATCAAGGAGGGTTTGAGAGGGAACAGCGGCTGCGATACCGAGGTGGCGCTGAGATTTGGAAGGCAGCGACAGTCGGAGGCAGAGGGAGGAGAAAATGTACTCTAGGTGCATGGAGGCGCAGGTGGAGATAACAGCGAGGATGGTGGTACATAGCTAGCAGTAAGAAGAGTTTATCTGAGCCGCTGAATGTCCTCCATTGTTGAGGTCCCAGCTTGCTGCCGGCCTGCACACAGATGTGCTTCAGAGGACAGGGAAGAGGGAGAGGGGAGAGGGGTGGGGGGATAGGGGAGGAATTTGACGGTCTGCAATGCTATCTTTTCCCATCTCTACCCGCAGCTGCTGCCAATCGACATCCCTCTCCATCTACCACTCTCCCTACCACTCTCTTGGAGTCTGTGAAGAACATTTGAAGTGTCGCTTAATTGATGTGGGTAGAACAAAGCAGCACACACAAACATGCAGTATAGTATAAATGTTAGCATAAGGGGTGTTCAGAGGGGGTTAGTATTTGTATGTGCTTTTATCTGTATTTTTGAGGCAGCAACATATCTTTTTATGAGTCCTCCTATAGAATGACTGGGTTGTGGTGGGTAAACATGCAATTATAAAGTGTGTTTATCCCTATAAAAACCCCTGGGATTTTCCTTTCTAATAGCCTTTAATTCTGAAGATATACATGCTAGTAAACCATTATTAAAGTTTGTTTTGTTTATCCATGAAGTTGTAAATGTTTAGAAGTTGTTCAAAAAAGGGATTTTGCTCAAGATTTAGTGGCCAAGCAGTCAAAGGGATTGTTTTAACCAGATACCAAAAGGTGTGCCTATTAAAGGCCTACTTCACCGGTTTGAATATGAAGGTGTATTGAATTCTGAGATCCTATGTAGTATAAATGTGCGAAAAAAATTGAAATCGGTTCATCCTAGCCTGAGAAAAGGCAGAAAGAGTGTTTTTTAACTCTATATTTCTCTTTCTCGTGACATCACAGAAAGAGAAATATAGGGTTAAAAAAAACTTACTTTGTAAATATTACTGTGATGTCTTTTACTGTGACATCACAGTAATATTTACAAAGTACGTTTTTAAGTTTAAAGTCGGTAAAGTATGTCTTATGAGAAAGCCGGACCGTACTTTAGTATACTCAGGAATAATGATATTAATATGATAGTTTGGTAAAGTCATTGTTCTTTAAGTCACTTATCATGATAATGAAGTATCATGACCTTTGACTTCCGAAATGGCATCATTAAAAGTGAGGTCTGGATTTAGTTCAGTTGATGTAAGTGCATAATTACGGGCTAGCAGGTTTCATGTGCTATAATATAGTATCCTACATTAGATCAGCAGAAATGCCATTCTTCAAAAAAAAAAAAAAAAAATTCAATCAATAATTTGTGTATACAAAATAATAGAAAAGTATTAGCTTATTAAAATAAAACTGAAATAGGCAACAAAATATAGGACCTTACTCTCTGTAAAACCAACATTAGTTGATATAACATTGTCATCCGTGTACGGATTAAACAAATGAGACACTGCATGTCACTTAGTGAACTTCAGAGGTTCGTTTAAGGGACATTTTGAACTGACAGAGACAAGCAGACATACAGTAAGCTGATGGACTCATACAGTAGCTTTAGCACCGTACTTAACACACAAACATGAGGGTAGTATCAATCTTCACATCTAACTCTCACCTAGAAAGAAAAACAAGTGTAGGAATGTTGAGCTATAACTTTAAACAAAACCAAAAGTTTGACGCTAAATGCCAACATATTTTTTTAAACCCTTTTTGGAAAAAACCTCCTTTTTTTTTTTTTTGTATTAAGGCCTGAACACATGACATGCCTCAAATACTGACTATGCTACAACACTGGGCTCAAGTCAAATGGCCATTGCAGTCACTAATGTTTACTTATTTTTTAATGTCTCCTGGGTTTGATTTTCTGGCTTGTGGTCGGAAAAAAAATTAATATACAGTCGTATGCTGTATATATTGTCTGAAAGCCAACTGTCATCATATCTGATTTTTTTGGCTAAGCAAATGACCAATAGTTAAAGGCCAAAGGACACAACATTTAAACAATTGAGCCTTACTTACTATAGGACTAAGCATTCTTATCATTAGGAAACAATACACTTCCCAAGTAGAACCAGATCACTCTTCCACTTCCCGAAGCCGACAGCCTCAACCTCTGACTTCCCGTACCTCTTGTGCAGTTGAACTGTTTGATAGAGGATATGACACCATCTCACAACTGCCAGCTGAGCCCCCCATACTATAATGAGTAACTTCTTTTTCTTCAGTTGCTATGGACACAGATGGCACAGAACTAGACCGGAGAAATGGTAATGGTGGAAATGTCATTCTGTTCGGGAGGATAAAGGGCAGTTACTGTGACACTGTGCTGCTGTCAATGCTCTGATAATAGGCTGGCTGGCTGGCAGGTAACCAACAGTAAACAAGACAACACACAAACACACGCTGTGTCAGTCCAAGGAAAGGTGCACTGAAAAGGAGAGGCAGAAAAATATTTTTCCTAGCACTATTGACTGAATACAACTTTATTCAAGGAGTACACACTGATAACTTCAATCACAACAACACTAATAACAACGGAAAAGTACAGGACAGAGGAAAAACCAAATAATATACTATGAAAAAGGAAATTACAGTTCCATGCATCCTGCTTTTGCTACCATACTTATTTGCAATCATAAAATAGAACTCGCCAAGTGTTCGAGACGGAATGAAGGACAGCAATTATCCAAATAATACCTTGTAGATATCCATCATAGTTCACATGCCAACTATATTTTGACTTTCCATACTCAAATTGTTTTGTTATTTATGTGCTTACATATTTCCTCCATTACAGTTTCTAAATAGAGAAATAGTCTTTGTCGCAACTGGATGTAGAGATGTTTTTAATTATTATACAAACAAACTGTATATGAGTTGCACACCCTTACTATTCCTAACTATTTACCAACTATCGAGAAATTCTACCAGTGCCATGCATTGAAGTGCTGAAAGGCAGTGCCAGGAAGTTCCTGTCCCGATCAATGCGTGATTCCTATTGACACGCTAACTTTCAGTTTTACCTGCAAATAAATTTGTTTTTTAGATCATCAACGGTTGAAATGGTTTGACCTGTCTAGTGGTCTGAACCCCATAGCTTGCCTTGCGGCCCTTTGCTGTGTATTAGCGCTGCTGTTGTAGTGTTTGCGGATCTCAGCAATTACTTTGGTGCAATGTTATAATCAAAAGCTACAAAACTAGGCCCCAAGTAGCAATTAAACACAACTTTTCTTTTTACAGCCTCACAGATGCAGAATGTAGTTTAAGTTAATGTCTCCCAGACAACGCTTTACCTACACGCTAAACAAAAGAGGATGAATATGGGATCCAAGTCTGTGGGCGCACCGGCGAGTTAAGGAAGGCAATTGTGAGCACCCATTTGGAAATCATACTGCTCTGAGGTGACCATTATGGGAGTATTGGGTGTTGTAGAAATACCTTTCACCGTGAGCTAATGTGTCCATTCCTATATTAAACTTGGTTTTTACAGCTTTAATTTCAAATCAGGGCAAGTGTTTGATACAAGGAAGGGCTATAAAGTTATAGGTATAGAGATGAATTTGGCGCCTGCTATTTTAGACAAAATATGGTTCTATACTATTCTACACTTTTGTTCATTCCCTCTGCACAGGATACAGTTTAGTTACAGAGGAGCTAAAATCCTGCTCACTCCAGCATCACTTAGTTATCAAACTAGAGAAAATGCTTGAAATAAATTGAGTATTGAAGAACCATCCAGGTGTCACAGAGTGTATGTCTACACTTGAGAGATGAGGACGCTTCTACTCCCTGTTGAAGATATGGTGTGCTACTGAGGGGATTGAGAGAAATGAGCTAGCCCAACAATACAATATGAGTGTTTTTATTTTTATCATATGCTTTTAACAAAATAATGCACATAGTATGGTTCCAAATGTTTTTTTTTTTCAAAGATTATTTTTGTTGCCTACTTTTTGACTGGCGGTCCTTGTACGGTGAACAGATGCTCAAAGAGGACAATGTAGCCCGTTGTGCTTCAAATGGAGGCATTGTTCTTGAACTATGCGCCGTGATTTAGGAGCAAAACCAGGAAGCAGTTCGCTGTGCGTTTCCGTGGGTTCTCCTGTGTGAGCGTGTCACATGGTGAGAAAGCCCAGTTGTTCCCTTTTTACACGCCGTGGCCTCAGCGAGAGGATTAGCTGGTACAATAACAGAGCCTGTGTTGCCCACACGGGAATACACGTGACATACATGACACAGGCCCATATAATGAGAGGGGAAGGACATACGAAGTGTTACCACCTGTTAAAGATCACTCCCAGCCACTGCCTAGCTCTCCCGTCAGCTCTTTTTTCAGTTTATCATATCTTTTTTTTCCTCTGTGTGAAGACACTTGGAGAAAAACAACACTTACAAAGTCACCTTGAGCTCTGGCACTTTTCTAGCCGGCGAAAAGAAATTCTCCTGCAATGTCAACTCTGACCCATCTGACCTTCCGACAGCACGGCTACTGTTGAACACACAAGGAATGTACGCAAATGGCATAGGGGGACATGTGCTGACAATTGGATAACATCCCCAGCTGTCCTGTCGCTTTCACCTTCACAGCTGCTAAGCCTCGGTGTGTACATTACATTAGGCTAAGCCATGTGAGGTATTGTGCTCATGTTCGAGTTTGTGTGTGTGTGTGTGTGTGCGTGCGTGTGTATTTGTGTGTGTGCATACAGTATGCACGATCATTTGTGTATGTGTGTTTCCAGTAGCAAATGTTTTTTTGTTGCCACAGCTATCCAAAGCAGATTTAGCAGTTGTGAGAGATAATTTTCAGGACACATATACAAACAGCACACACATTGCACACACACACACACACACACACTCACACACACACTCACACTCACACTCACACCACACTCACACTCACACTCACACTCACACACTGCAGAGACACTGACTGACCACACACACCAAGAGAAGACACAGAAGAAGATATTGCAACAAAGAAAGGAGAGGAGCAGATTGAGAATGCTAGAGCAGAGAGGAATGTGGCTATGGAAAGGATGTGGAAATGAATATGAGTCTGCCACGTAATCAGCTTATCCCGGGACCTTGCTCGGTGCCTGCTTGGCTTACGCAACGCTCACACCATCTGAGAGAGCCTTTCATTTCTAGTTTTCATTTAGGGGGCAGAGAGAAGGATATATACACCACATCCACCACAGCTGGGTTCAGCCACGTACATCCTGCTCTAAAATCACGCCCGCTGCTGTGTAACGGCGCGTGTGTGGGTGGAATTGAGCTAGGCCTAGGGTTACGAGAGGTTGCGTGCGTGCGTGGGAATTTTTGCCCCAGCGTGGCTGTCCACCCAACACTTTTCTTCCGCATAAGCACGGGTAAAAGCTATACCCTCTCAGATTACAATGTATTATTGGCCCCAGTGTCCCCCTTTTTACTTTATTTTTGTAATGATTTTACCATCGCAGATATACGGATTGCTCCTTAATTCACAAAGCAACCATGATGCTTCAGCTACTTTTATGAAGCGATGACCAAAACCTTACAAAACCCTGTCAAGGTTTGTTATTTCTATGCCAGAAGTAAATCAGCACAAGCACAGCAGAGCAAAAACCGCATGTCCTGGTTACACCAATGGCTTCTTTTTCTTTTTGCTTGGCTTGGAAGTGACTGACCATACTCTGGTCTGAATGGTTACAGAGAAAAATGTACAGTAGAAAGTAAGGGCATTTATATAAAGAAATGCAGAAATGTTTTTAAGCACATGGAATCCATATGCTAGGCCGCTTACATTAGTTAAAAACAAACAAAGTTCTCCATAGGCACAGGCTTTTAAACAAGTCTTGAATGAGCAAGCCAGTTTTTGTGGTGAAGGCTGGAATGGATAGGCAGCATGCTGACAGGGGGGGAAAGTTCCTGTAACCTGTATTTATCCAGTTAAAGCGTCTGAGTACATATGCTCCTTCTTAGCAATGCGCTGCTTCATCATTCACCACCACCACTGCCCCTCCAACCACTGTGTTCACAACGGAAACAAGTCATGGTTGCTGTGTTGCTTTGTGTCATTAAATCGTGACTGTCCCTTTTTGAAAATAGTTGACAAACCAACAGTTCCCAGCGAAATTTAAAGTTTGAATGACAAAGCAGTAAAACCCCCTAAACACACTCAAATAATTTTGTTGTCAGTCTTACTTGGTCTCGTATGACCAGTAGCTTATGATTGCTAATGTGAGCTATTTTAATGTAGCCGTATTCCCTTAATTTTCATTTGGTGGCCACTTTAAATATCAGTGACTAAGATGATCTGCCCAATGTAATAAATCCCTGTATTGCAACCTCATCTCCTAGAAATCAAGTTCATAGCATTAAGGTTAAGGGTTTGAATCTAGAGTCCTTAAGGACTCCACAAAACTGGATCCCCCCCCCCCCCCGGGGGCTGCAGGTGAGTGGCAGTTGAGTGGGTGGTGTTGTTGGCTATTGTAGCGGCGAGAGAGAAGCAAAGGGAAAGGGGTAAAGCCTTAAGGCCACAAAAGGATTGGGTTGAGTCTAACCGTCATTTAAAAAAGACAAGTGATGTTTTTTTTGTTGCCATGTAACCACTTTTCCCAGACTTACCATCCTATTTCCAGTAACCATGCTTTTCCAACATACTGTATTCGACCAACCATAAGGGCAAACTCAACTCCCAATGTATATGCAATTTTGGCTGCTAAGTGCATTCCAGCAGTTATTCTGGGGTGTGTATGATTAAGTTAATGTTTCTCGGTGTACCCAATTTCCCTCAACCCACCTCACTCATCCAGTCCTTAAGTTTACGTTAAGCCACATTTCCTAAAATGACTCCTGAGAGTCCCTATGGGCTGGGTGTGAACTCAATTTGTCCAACTAAATCTCGGCAGCAGTATAGACAGTTCCTTACTCAAAAATACAACACATATGTCATATACTGTAGGAGCACTGCATTATGGTCCGTTACAGCTGCCATCAGCAAAGAGTTTGGTCTCCGTTGCCTTTACAGTTTGATGTACTTCCTCTTAGGTAATAGCTCAGAACGAGTGAAAAACTGCTAAGCTCTTGCTCTTTGAATCTTAGACCCTGTTTCCACCTGGGATTAACATCTGACTTTTTGAATCTGGTTACGAGTGGCCAGCTCTCAGTCCGTGTGTTCCCACTTGTATTTTCAAATGTGACTTCTCTGTCTACTTGTGATCCGATTCCATTTACCCTCGCTGTATTTAAATCAACACGTACATAATTTCTGTTTGCATAGCTGTTTTTAACCGGTGGGGTTCAAACAAGTAAACATACGTATAGGGCTGTACAGTGCCACAGTTTTAATCGCATTTGCTATTAAAATGCATTAAGCCTACATGCGAAGATAATTACCAGTCTAGGTTGACGAGATAGGCTACTGTCTCATTTAGACAAGGAGGAGCGATGCACTACGCTGCTTAGAGGGCTCTACATTAACACTCGCCAAATGCGGGAAATATCATAGATAGAAGGCCTATATAAAAGTAAAAACTCTTAGGCGAGTAAGTTATTACGCCTCTTTGGTTGGTGAAAGATGTGTGTTTGCCGGGCGGCTTTTCTAACGTCTGCTACACTCTTGTCACCACCACCAGTAGCCTACACGGCTTTCTATATGCAGTTAAGATACTGCACATGCGAACAGAATATTTCCTGTGCGCCTTCACATTAAAAGCCTGTTACTAGCCAAACGCGAGTTGACTTTTATTCTTAAGCAGATAAGAACAGGAAGTCGTTGCCTTGCAGATCTCCAGTCAATAGCAGCGATTTCCGTGTTTTCAGATTTACGCAGTGAAATGAAAACAGAGGACAGAAAGCGTGTCATTTACAATACTGGGGGATGCAACTAACGTTCATAAGGCTTCTATAAAAGCTGCATGAACGCCAGTGATGCATTTTCAACGTATTTCCGCTCAGGCAGGGGGCAGCAGTTGAGTAGGCAGTCCCTAATGTGACCAAAAACCACATAGGTGTTCCCACTACAAAATGAATGTGGATACAAGCGACACAACCGACGTAAACCACCTCCGAATGTGGTTTTTGTGATCCGATCTCAATGCGTCTTGAGAGTGTTTTCACCTGTAGTTAGAGCTGTATTGATGTGCTCCGATTACAAAAGTCAGATGTTAATGCCAAGTGGAAACGGGGTTATTGTAGTGAAACATAGTTTGACATTTAACACTCCTACACATAGTACAGTACAGTGCAGTGTTTTTTTTTTTTTTTTTGCTACAGTAGCAAGTTTGAATGCAGCTGCAATTAAGACTTGTCAGCCAAATCACACAGCAAAACAGTTCAATGGACCCCCAATTGCATATGTAACAGTGCTAAAAGGACTCAAAAGCTAGGGAAAACTGGGTGTAGTGAGATATTTTTGCAGCATTGTAAAAACCAGCTGAAACTGGACAAAGGCATTGTGGATAACACTGAAAAGAGGGGAATGGAATTTTGTGGACATCCGTTGTTGTTGACTGTGAAAGTACAAAAATAACCACACAGATTTTCAGATGTTGCTGCTGTCTTGTTCTTTTCCATTTGATCCAAAGAGTGATCACATCCGTCCTCATTAGAAAGCGTCTCCGTGTGACATAACACATGTCACAAATCTGCTGCCATGGCCCTGCCTGTCACACAGCAGTGATTAAAAACTGATGGAGAATCCACGGAGACGTGTGTCTTTTTAAACCTGTGTGTGTGTGTCTTTTGTAAACCTGTGTGTGTGTGTGTGTGTGTGTGTGTGTGTGTGTGTGTGTGTGTGTGTGTGCGCATGTGTGGCTTTGTATTGGTGCACTGTATGTTTATATTGATGTGTGTCCCATCCTTGTATACAGTCATGAATACCAGCAATTCTCAATTACACACTTGAATTCCGGAATACCTGATGTGAAAACACAGCTGTGCTACATATGAAAGCACACACGGACAGATCACGTAGACTAGTGACACAGTCTGACACCTCCTCAGCCACTAACCATTTTCCCACTTCTCTTCCAGTAGATACATCTATAGCATTTACCATACACAAAGTGAGGGAAGTGAATCACAGCATTTCTCCTAATATGGTAATCTCACTCTGTATACAGCGAGTCTTGACGCAAAACAAAGATTATAGATTTGAGTGGAATCTCCCTTTGCCTTGAGACAGAGACCCAGACTCATCTTCTATCCTCTGCGCCGCACGATTGTGTCTGAAGTACACCCTCGTGGTATGTTGATTGGGCGTAATACAAAACCTGAGAGCTTTATTAGGGTCTGTTGGGTGTGCAGCCCCAGACAAGGAGTGTTTTCAAGTGATGGCGCAGCAATGTCTCTTGTCTAGAGGAGAAACAAAGAAACCTTTCACTGCTCCCTGGGCAGTTTACTGCATTCTGGTAACAACAGAACCACTGCTCATCATCTGTGTGTATATATGAGGCCAGACTCTCAGCAGTGGGCTTGAGAAGGTTGGTTGAAATGCGTAAGGTGGTCTGGATATGAAGAAATAAAATAGGTAGCAGTTTACTAAGCAAAGTCAAATTATACAGATATACTAAACATTATTAAATGCTTTTCTCTTGGTTTGTAGTGAGTGCTATGACCCTCAAGGTTAAAACACATTATTATTGGTGTTCTACCACGTGGGGTTCCTTTAAAAGCAAACAGGTTGAAGGTTGCGTTTGTTTGAGAGTGCAAGGTACATTTGACAGATATTTCCATAACTATATAGAGACAGGGTAAGAAGAACTAGGCAGATAGCTTTTCCTTTTAACCTATCCCTAAAAACGGCACTACAGACCCATACCATTAAAGGTTGCCATGTTTTCAGCAATAGGCATTCAGTGTGTTGGATTTCAATAAGATAAGATAACCTTCATTGTCATTGTACGGTCACCTTTACAACGAAATTGGGAGTGCCAACTGAAGGTGCATTATACATAAAAAAAACAAGTTTAGTAAAAAAGAAGAAAAACATTTCTGGACAAGACAAGCACAGGTGATGTCATAATTAAATAAATTAATGTTAAGGGCAGTAGGCATATTGTAATCACATGTCTGTATAGTCATTTTTATTGTGAGTGTCATGAGGCTGACTTTCCTGTGGAAGTGTTGGGATCTGTTCACCCTTCGACTACCAATTACAGTTGGGGTTGACAAGTCAAACAGTTATCAAAGTTACTCATGATGGCCACTCTTTCTTTTTTAAATATGAACAGATTTTGTTAGGTGTGTGGGCTATTCTCATTAGCCCACACACCTGTCAAAACGCCAGCCTGTGACAGGTGCATAATGATATATTTTTTTCCTCATAAAAAAGTCTCCAATACAAATCAAGATTTGAACCAGAAAAAAGAAAATTACAAATAAAACAGAAAATTACAAATGAAACAATGTAACCTGATTGCATGTTCTCTACCACAGACCAAACATGACTTGATGAGATTGATGAGATGATGTTTGCATTGTGGCACATTCACATATAATGAATGATAATGATAGTAATATAATAAATACTGAAAATGTATTAATAACTATAAAAACACAGCACTGCTCCGCAACCAAAAATAACCTATGGAACCTTGATTTACAGCAACGCATTATGCTTGTTGGCAGAGTTTGATAGTATGTCATAGCGACAAGGTTGCCCTTGTGGTAAGTAGGACCAGTCAAGGGTGGGCGGCAAAAGCAAGGCAGTATATGGAGACGAATGTCAATTAATCAAAAACCAGAGAGAGAGAGAGAGAGGGATAAGGGTGTATAGGAGTGAAAATAAAAAAGTAGCACATTTCAGTACGAACCCTACAATGTTCTATGACCAACATTTAGCCGTCCCTAAACTTCAGTGTGCCTTCTTTCCGAAAACTGAATGGGTGTTATACGGCCTCCCATCTCATAAGATATGTGTAAAAGGCTAATTTGGTGCTAATAGGCCACTGTCTGTTTTTATAAGCAGTGGCATGTAACCACTAGAACTTTACAAGGGAGTGGTTTTCTCTAAGTGCCTTTGCAAGAAATGCAATTTTCTCTAAGAAGGCTATAGTTAGATGGGTGTGAGGGTGGGTGGAGGTGAAATGGGAGGAAGGTTGATTTGGTGCTATGGCTCATGGGTGGAGTCAGGATCCAAATGTAACCACTTTAGCAATTCTTGACTAAAAACAAACTGTAATCTGTGACAATCATAACATTTGAGAGTAGAAAAACAGAAAGGTGGAGGCCAGAACAGTCATTTTGGGAAGTGACTTAATCGCTCCAGGACCATGATTTTCAGATACAACACTGGGAAAATGTTGTGGATGCAATTGGTCCTGTGTGTTGCAGCAAGGGTATCAAAACAAGCAGTGAATTGAATACAGCAAAAACTATTATGCGTAATGCCTCTTATTTAAAGGTACAGTGTGTAGAATATATTGGCATTTCTTCAGAACAGATTTTGGTAGAGATGGAATATAATATTCATAAGTACGTGTTGATTAGTGTACACTTGCTTGAAAAAAGAGAGCTTTTGGTTATTACCTTAGAATGATTCTTTTATATCTACATAGCAGCAGGGCACGCTGCTGTTGCACCGCCATGTTTCTACAGTCGCATAGACTGGACAAAATCAATAGCCTTGCGCGTTTTTTGAGGGTGTCCGCCGGAAAGGCACCTGTCCTGTTGTAAGATGTAGAAGAAGTTCTATGGAATTAATAACTACATTCATTTTCACCTCATCACCTGATATTGATCAAATACTTGAAGCCATTTTGGATGATGCCATCTTTAGTAACTAGCTTCTTGTCCTTGAAGGCCACTGTAGCTTCTGTAAATACTCTGAAAGTGATGGTTTGGCAAGGGAGCGTCTAGAAATTGAATCTACAATCTCACAACTAGATGCCGCTAAATACTCCAATATTTCACACCGTACCTTTTAAACCTGGAATAATACAGGGTATTATCTTTGTCCAATGGGAGCAGCAGAAACAAACTTCAAGCAAAGTTATAGTAAAGAAAAAAAAAAGAAAAACAAAAGAATTGTGCAATGTTTCACACATTGTTTGTCGCCTCCCCTTGTTGGTGAGATCTCATATTAGCATTGTAAATTGTGCTGGGGAGGAAACAGCTGTGGTGCAATAAACAAATTGTTAATCACATTGCTGTCATACCTCTGTCTCCTCTTACCATGGGAGCTCAGGCTGCTGTTGGAGAGGATTACGGTAAAACAGTCCGTCAATCCTGGTATCACAGCCTAGTTGGTGAGCCGTGTTTTCTTTGTATGAGCAAAACAACACATAATGCAACATTATTGGATATTTCCTGGGTTTGTTTGTCTTTTATATTCTGTACAATTGACTGCAAATAAGAGGCTGACATCGACAAGTGAGTGGCTTCCGTATAATGGTGATCTTTTTCTTTGAACAATTTGGCATCTTGATATAGATTCATGTCATGGGGATTGTACTCCGTTATCCGCTTTGACAAATAAAGAGAGAAAAGCAAAGTGAGATAGGCAGGGGGCAAAAGAGACAAAGAGCAAAGCTGGGCCTTAGAAGATTATTGGATGTTCCTGTGAAATGAAAGCGAGAGTGAAAAAATATTCATATTTTCAACCGAAGTAGAGGAATAGGAACACCCACTGTTTCCGACACTACAAAATGTAATTTACACTCAGTCGTTACCACTGGCTCCGAGGTATAATAAGAGAACTGGGGGAGTCTTTAAGAAACGCATTATCATAAATAGAGAAGGACGCTGTACCTAATATCACAGGAAAAAGTGCCATTAGAGAGCGCGTGTGAAGCGTGTGACACATCTGAATAACTTGCGATAGAGAAGCCAGGAGCGCATTCGACTCCCATTCCTCTTCTTTATGAAATGTGTCACGGCGCGTACAACTGCTGCACGTCAAGGTAATTGTTGCGTGGCCGGGAGTAATACACTCCGACGAGAAGATACATGTGAAAAAAAGCCCAATCCTCAGCTCTCCGAGGTCAGCAGCAGTCTGTCATGGCCTTGCGCGAGAGGCAGACATATTTATTTTTCATGATGTTTTTTGGAGGTGAAAAGTGCATCGCAAAGCAATAAGTCAATACAGGAAAACAGCAGTATACTCTTTGAATGTGCGCTCGGCGTGTGTGTGTGAGCGTGATTGGGGCACCTCAGATGACTTGTAGCTCTTTCATCTGTTTCATGTTTTTGTTCTCTGGAATATAACTTTGTTTCCCTGTAGCATTTGAAGTCTTAAGATGATCCATTCTACAAACCTTATTGAGGTTTTATTAGATGTTTCCCGAGAAGCCTTACCATTCAGGCTGCTATAGGAACGAACCATGGACCAGGTTTTGACCCAACATTCTCCGCTAAGTGAAAGTTTGAGGGGAAAAACTTAAAAATGATGAATAAATTGAAAAAATAAACGCCCCAAAATGAATTGAGTGGAATAATTGATTTGCCCGTTTCGGTCATTATTGTCCTCCTCTGTCTCTTCTCCAGCTGCTGTTTGTATGATACAGTACAGCAACTGGAGACAGAGAGGAGCAGAGCTGTTGAAGGTTCCTCCAGTTCAGGAAGTAAAAAGTCCCATTAAATCTTTTTTTCTCATCGACAATCCTACATGAGTCACAGTTGGAGCACTTTAAGGGCTTTGAATAGGCATTACAATCTCTCCGGTTTAATCATCAGTCCAAAAAGATCAACGACCGGTATGAAAAACCTAGCTCTTTTCTTACATAAAAACTTCAGGGAATAAGTTACCTACACCTCCCGAGCTAAGAATTCTGTTACAGGTGCTAAATATTCCCTTACCGATAAATTATCTTTTTAAATTTTGATTTATCTTTTTAATGTTTTTAGTAACTCAAGAGTTTTGGATTTGATACAACCGTAATAGGCTTCTTATACACTGTGTATTGCAAAATGGCAGCAAGCTTGGTCATTTATAGAACTTGCAGTCACGTATACATACAGCTTTTATCCAAAGAGCCTTATTAAGTTTTTGCTGCTCATTCACTCACACACACACACACGCACGCGCACGCACACACACACACACACACACACACACACACACACACACACACACACACACACACACACACACACACACACACACACACACACACACACACACACACACACACACACACACACACACACACACACACACACACACACACACACACACACACACACACACACACACACACACACAGGCTCAGTGTTCTGCCAGGCATGGGACTGGACCATCAAGAGGAATTGGGTGTTAACCCATTGATGATGGCTGCTGCGCGATGCCACATTGGCTCTCCTGCCTGATGCTGCGTCGCGCAGCATTATTACTTTATCTAATTTTCATGGCATTCCCAGCATAGAATGCACTGTCATTGGTTCAAATACACGAGGTGGGTTTTGTTGATTTTTTTAAGACCACGTGACCACCCAAAAGTTGTGTGGTTTGCCAAAAATCATGTCAATCAAAAAAATAAAAAATAAAAAAATAAAACTAAATAATTAAAAAAATACGCCAGCTATGTCGGCGACAGAACAGTTAGTGGCGTTTGGTGCGCAGAATCAAGGTCTACTATAGACTACTGACGAAAATCACACAACACATTGCATCTATTTCTTAACAATATTTAATAATTTTCTAATTCATCTCATTTTGACGATTTTTAGAAATATTTGTTGGTTTGTAAGCGCTAAGGGAACATGTTTAAATAAAACCTGTGAACCTTAACTTTTAAATGTATTTCATTTCATGTTTCTATGTGCTACACAGGCTTAGATATTAAGGTTTTGGTAGACTTGACAATTCCTACTATTTTTTCAGAAAACCCTCAGGCATTAAGGACATGCATCCTAGATTGCCATAGTCATCAATGGGTTAAGTGTCCTGCCTCCTCCTGTCCATGTGGACAGGAGGAGGTGTGGATCAGAGCACCGAATGTTTTCAGCATCCTTTTAGAACCATTAAAATCCTGAGGTTAAGGAGTGTTTTTATGAGTCATGCTGCCTGTGCACTCAGTCTGAATTAAGACTCTGGGAAAACCACAACCAATTTCGTATCGGGATATGGGGCAAAGGTTTGTAAAAATTGAGAAAGAAATCAGGACACACAGAAGGTAAAATACACAGCCTCTGTTTGGACAGGAGAGGTTCATTGACCTTCCCTCTTCACGCTAATCATCAATCTCTCATTGCAACATAAAGCCTTTTGACACAGAGACCCCGCTGCTCCAAACTCTATATTAAAATACACACAAAAGACTGCTTCCCTGCTTGAACGTCAAAGGTAACACCTGCCTTTTGCGCTGCTATTGGGAGCTGTAAACAAGAAAAGACCTACCCCTCCGTCTATATTATAAGTCCTTTTCTCGGGCCATACATCCATCAACGTAAACACACTTAACTCGCTTGTCTTACAAGTCTAAACATGTCAGGAGTGTGTGTGCATGTGTGTTTGTGTGAGGCAGGTAAATGTCTTGTTTGTGCTCTCTTTGACGTCTGACTTCAGTGTGGTCCATAGCTCTATTGACAGCTACATTAGCGTCCACATACTGGCTCCAGGCTGGGAAACTAAACAACGGACAGTTCAATCATTTTTTTTTTCTTTGTGTGGAGCTTATAGGGACAAATGGTGTTTCCCAAGTTGTCTTACCTTTGTAGATTTCTCCCCTGCAAAATCCTTCATTTCCCTTTGAAGATTTCTGAGGAAGAACTTCCTGTCAGAATAAAGTGAGGTCAAAGTCTTTCTTAGCACGAAAAACATAATCTATTCCTCTTCACATTTCTTTTTTAAAGCCCTCTCGCATGTTCAGGATTGGAAATCCACAAAACCAACGCAGTGTGTACAATGAATATTTCAACACATTTTAAAGCACCCAAAGTTAAACATCTAGATATATTCATGCCAACCCCGGATATGGACACAACTGAACTCACTTGACGAATACATTGTTTCAAAATGGCTACACAGCCTATAAATATGACTGGGTGAATCATTTATGGGTTAGCAAATCAAAGTTGTTCACCAAGCATGAGGCTGCACTGCAAGACTTTAAAAACCTGATACAATTGCCTCAGTGAACGGCGGAACGGGAACATAAAAAGAAAACCATCCCGAAAAAACTGTCCTTTCAGTCGGCTGCAAAGCAATTCTGTGAAGTGTTTTTGTAATGTAGCTTATAACTGATGATCTGAGACATCTGAGGGTACTGGCTATACACCAATTCTGACCAAATAACATCTTTTAAAATTGTGTCAATTTATATATCACAGATTCTCATGCAGAAAGAGCTTAAATTCTTTGTTTGTTTTGTTTCTGTAGGCAGCAAAACATATATTTTGGTTTGATTTGACTATTGGTTTAATAGCTTTTTGCATGCAAAATATAATTCCATGTCAAATAGCAGGATTAGCTTCATATTAAGTCAGCAAGATTGGGAGCGTTTGTGATTAAGACGTCCTTCACGCCAAGAAGGCATGGGCGCGTGGGATTTTCTGAACTCTGAAAAGTGCAAAAGTGAGATAGAGTTTGAGAGCAGAGAAAAAGGGCGAGGGTGGCGGCACGCTCAAAGAGGCAGAAGCCAAGGGGTGAGGGCGCGAACCATTGGGCTGCGCTAATGTTTTCTTTCAACCCATTAATCTCTCACTGGCCACGCCGCAAAAACAGGCGCTGGATGAGAAGGGGGCTGTAATCACACAGACTAAGCCCGCCAGTGGCTGACTGACCGTCCATGGCCTCCTGTCCGCTCCATAAAATCCACAAGTTTAAATTCACGCATGCCAGCCTCGGACCCCTGCAAACACAACAGCACATGAGGGCAAGTCAAGTGCTGTCATAATATAATTAGTCACATTCCAAACTAATGGAATTTGGCATTAATGTTGTTTTTTTTCTTTTTGACATTTTGATGTGAAATACATTTAAGTTGTAAGAAGGCCTTTGGAGTGCACTTGTAAACAACCAAATGTTCAAATTTAGATTGTACTCAAGCACTGTATTTAGGAACAGTTTTGAGGTACTCTAGTATTGTAGTTTAAACTGCTACATTAGTAGCTATATTTCAAATTAATGTTTTTTTTTGTCACGTTTCTCAAGCAATTTTCCCAATCATCCTAATAGATGTTCATACCAGAGGAATGGAAACCAATGACTATACACACTACATAGCCAACAGTTGACACACAGACTAAATGTTGTGCACCACAGGCATTAAATATGCTGTTACCATCCACTATTCTGAGAAAGCCTTACACAAGATTTTGGGACTTGGCTCCAGGGATTTGCTCCAGTGATTATACGGCTGTTAGGCGATGAGGCCACACATACTTTGCACACAGGCGTATTATCATATTGTGTCAAGCACAAACTGTTGTTTAAAATTCAATTGTTTGCTGTGGCATTACAAATTCCTGTATGGGCCAATCACAAACAATGAAGACCAAAAGTATGAGAACATACTTTAGCCATATACACTCAACAAAAATATAAATATAAACACTTTTGTTTTTGCTCATTTCAGAGTGGCCTTTTATTGTGGACAGTCTAAGGCAAACCTGTGCACTAATCATGATGTCAGATCAGCATCTTGATGTGGCACACCTGTGAGGTGGGATGGATTATCTCAGCAAAGCAGAAGTGCTCACTGTCACACATTTAGACAGATTTCATTTTTTTTTTTTCATTTAACTTTTATTTATCCTCGAGAGACCAATTGAGGGGTGACCCTCATTTACAATGGTGTCGAGTTCAAACAAATTCAAAGGAAAAACAACAATACATAAACAATATTCAACGCAAATACATCAAATACACAACAACAGGTGAAGAGAAAAACAATTGAAACATTTACACAGTGGTGAAGATTAAGTGGTAGCAATTAAAATTAAATGGGTGAAAGTACAATATAGCCTAATTAAAACAGTTACAGGTAGAGTTTGGCAGATTTAAAATAGTTTGTTTAAATTGGTTAAAGGATATGAAGTTATTTAGTTTAATTTGTTGCTGTAAATTGTTCCAGGAGTCAGGGGCACTGAAGCTAAAAGCTGTCTTTCCTAGCTCAGACCGGGCTTGTGGGACATAAAGCATAAGCATGTCAGTGAATTTGTGAACAATGTTTGAGAGAAATGGTACAATTGTGTATATGGAATGAATTTTAGATCTTTAAGTCCATCTCATGAAAAATGGGAGCAAAAACAAAAGTGTTGCGTTTATATTTTTGTTGAGTGTACATTTTCTTGTATATTTCCGATTGTTTCAATGGTCCTTTTAACTGGCTGCTATACACGCCACATAACAGTAGTTTCCATCATACTCAGAAAGTGTTGCCATCTGAAGTTTACTTCCTCTCATGATGAAATGCAAACCATGTGCACACACCGAATATTTTCCTTTTGATAACACATGGCCTTAATAGATGGCTTCAGGCACGAGCCCACCATAGTGGAGGGTATGTAGATCAATTAGCTTGGGGAGGGGTAAATGGAGAGCCAAGGCTAAGACGTGAAGCACAAAGTATAGAGGGATGACCTGCAGGAAGAAGAGGAGGAGGAGGAAGAGGAAGAAAAAGTGTGTGGGTGCGATGGATTAATGGGTGGACAGCAGCTACAGTGTATCGCCCACGGAGCCACTTTGTTGAGATAACAGAGTGGTATCACTGCTGGGGGATGGTGGGGAGGGGGGGAACTTCTATATCTTCCTGAATGCCAAGGGCGTGCGTTTGTGTTTCTGAATGTGCTTCTTTGATACATTCATTCGTGTATCTAGACAGCCCCCGCGTCACACATACAAGCACCAATGACATCGCACACACACAAGCTCATTTCTTCTTTCCATACAACCCCCCCCCCTTCCTGCAAGTAATTTGGGCTTCAAAGTCCTGAAGCTAAAGGGATGGGACCACCACGGTTAGTTAAGTAGAGACATGATCCATGTCCTGATCACAGAGGAGGACATGGAAGGGGGGAGGGGGAGTTGGTAAAAGAAAAGGATAACAGAGGAGAAAGTGGAGGTGAAGATCTCATGGAATTGACTGAGACTGAGAATCAAGAGAGAAAGGAAAGGGAGAGGAGAGGAAACGACGGGCATGTCTTCGGAGAGGTGCCGGTTCCCTTTTGAAGAGGACTCGGGTGCCGCTCAATCACGGCAAACTTCAAAGGCCCTTCATTAAAGCCTTGCCTGGAGATGGTATTGCCCGCTCCTTCCTTCCCTCCCCCTCCCCTCCATCCATCCATCCTCATCCTCCTCATCCTTCTTTTCTTCACCGTCTGTCTCACTCACTTTCTCTCTCCACCCTGCCACCACTCAGCCATAAAGAAAAGCAGGTAGAGAAGTGAGTGAAAGGGAAGAGCTTTGATGAGACAAAAGAGGGGCGGGGGTGGGAAGGATCAGCCATGCAATATACTGTATCTGAATTGCCAGGAGCCAATTTTTGCATCACAATTTCAATGTTTTCTCAGGCGGTCACATCAGTAGCTCTTTTTGGGGGTGCAATTCAAAGGCGTGTTGTCAGCTGCGCTAATCAGAAGTACGGTGATGCTGACATCAAAGCTGTTGCCAACAACATGTATTATTGATGTAACACATTGCAGTTGCTTCAGGTAAGAATGTTGATACAAACTTAAAAAAAAAACTTTTCAGTAATTCGGACAGTCACAGAAGTTGTTTCACCTACCATCTGATCAAATATACCTTCATATCTCTAAATATTTGGCAATCATACCATCTGCAATGCTGAGCACTGTATCTTTGCTGCTACTGCACTACCTTCACTGAGCAGATTCCCTCTGCTTCACCCACTTAGCATTCAGATGTATATGAATTTACTCTCAACAAGTCGTATTTACTAGATGAATCTCAGGGAACCGGGAAAATCCATGTCAGTAGCTTTCATCCTCTAGCCAACGATTCCATGGCAATGGACTAAAGGCATGGACCATGTTGGCTTGAAGGAATGCCCTACTTAGAGCTATGCTAACATGGCTGATAAAAATCACAGGGATGCATGTGCTTGCCTTGTAAGGTGTGAACAAGCAATGAGCCACATTTGAGGCCATTGCGTATTCTGAATGAGTCCACTACCGAGGATGATTTCAAGTACTGACTGCAGTGATTACTCTATGGTGCTATGGGCAAAATGGTTCTACTTCAAATGACAGAACTATCCCCCAAAATGTTGGCTGATGAGATGATGCCAGAAGGAAACTGTCCCTTGTCAGATGACGTGATTTGAAAGCTAGACCTTTAGAGCTCAGCAGCTCAACAGGTTCTCTGGAGCTTTTCACCTCAGGTTTGACTCAGGTCAGTAACAGTCTGGAGGTGGGAAGGGGTGCCTTGGTTGTTAATGATCTGATATTCCTCACTGATTTGCCTCGGAAGTATCAGACTCGCATCACTGCCTCCGTTGGTAGAGCGGGTCGGCCGATGATCAAAGGGTTGGAGGTTTGATCCCCGCCCTGCCACCTGTGTCATAGTTGTTGTGTCCTTGGGCAAGACACTTCACCCACCTTGCCTCGTGTGAATGTCGATAGTTAGCCTGCTATCGGTGTATGAATGTGTGTGTGAATGGTAACGTGTAAATGGGAACAGGTCTCCCTTGCAAAAGAGTCTTCGGACTAAATGGGATATACCTGTATAAATAAAGGTTAAGAAAGATCAACAGCAGATTAATGTGTCTGGACCCAGCTGCCACCAACTGCTCTTTCTGGTTTTCCCGCATCAGTACAAATGAGTGATTAACATAGTTGTTTAAGCATTAACAAATAGTTAGTCTGGTTTTACACCATAGTGTACATCAACCCCCCCCCCCCCCCCCGGCGTGTCTCCATCCAGATTTGACTTCAAAGCCACACACGTGCCCCTTCGATGCCCCCTGGTCTTAACATCCCGGAAACATGATTTATTTTGAAAATGTGAGGCTTTCATCATAGAGCGCTGCAATGGTGAATTATGAGAACAAAGGCAAACAGTCCAAAGCCAGATCCACGGAAAGGTCTGCCGGAGTTCAGCGGCTGAAAAGCATCTCCTTTCTGTGATGAATATAAAAATCAGTCAAAAGAAATAAGGTGGGATCAGCATGTTGTCACTTTACTGAACCCTCTCCTTGAAATGTGTACGTGTGGTGTTATAAAGCTGATCATGCATTTCTCAACATCAAAACTCTTGCATCTGCAGCCTTGATCTTTGCCCGGAACAGAAACAGAGTGTGTTTGAAATCGTTCACGATTCACTGCACTGCATATTTTTTGCTACCCAGAATATGTAAGTAAATATGTGCAGATGCAGTCTATATTACAGGGACTTAACACTTCATAAAACCATAATTCAAACCATTGCCGTAATAAGTATTCCAATCCCAGAAAAACGGACTGTTCCCATGGGCTCTGAGCACAAATCCATATGACTGTTCGTCCCTGTAGCTTCAGATCTAATTAGCATATAATGGTTATAAACGTTCCCATCACAGGCACTCTAATCAGAAACAAAACTTCCATTTTCCCTCAGTGGACCTCCAATGAACGGGCTGCATTTAAATTAAATCGCGTTGCAGGCTATAGTCGAGTAAGATGAGAAGTCTATACAATGCAAGGTGTGTGTGTGTGTGTGTGTGTGTGTGTGTGTGTGTGTGTGTGTGTGTGTGTGTGTGTGTGTCTGTTTGTTCCTATAAGGGTGCCATGGGAATGAAATAATTTCCAAATCCTATCAAGAGGAAGCAAGGTGGCAAATTGGCATTCATTATCATTCAGCGTTTAATCAAGAAGCTATGGTGATTAAGAGGCAAAGTGAGCAGCTTGTCTTTTCTCCAAATTGAGTTTGTTGTGTGTGTGGAAGGAAGGTTATATTATCCATTGCTAAATTGTACCAGTCAGAGTTTTGTCCCACCGGAAATGAAAGACTTTTAGAGCTTTTCACATTGTGGTTCCTGAGAGCAGATACAGTGTGTATAGCCATTTTGAGTAGTGATGTCAGTGTTGGTTTGGTCACTGCTTTGATCCAGCCAGAAATATTGCAAGAACTATTGAATTGGTTGCTATATCATTTGGTACAGATAATGTATTGTCCCCTCTGCGTCTACTTCATTTGATGATCCTCTAACTTTTTTCCTAGCTGAGGTTGACTTTTTGAGGGTTTTAATGAACTATATCAAAAACAATGGGATGTTTTGGCATCAACCTGGGAACAGCCATTCATGAGTCCCAGATGATAAATCCTACTAAGATATGTGATCCCTTAACGTTTTCATCATAAAAGTTCCACAAGTCAAAATTTTCATTTATCCAGTGACATTCATGGTTCCCCTGTATCTTTATGACTTATTTATGACCTGAGTTTGCCTCAATCGCCTCCTTTGGGTTGACATTTATGGCTTAAGTTAAATGTCCTAACCGTTATGGGATGGATGGCCATGAGATTAGGTTCTCATATTAATTTCCCCCACAGGAAGAAGTGCAATAACTTCGGTTTATAACCACAAACCTGCAAATGTAATGACAGTCCCATCAGCCTCAGCAGTACTTAGTAAATAGCAAATGTGAGCATGCTAAATTAAGATGGTGGTGAAAATTATAAACATTATGAATCCTTAACATCAGCATTTTGCTTTTGTCGTTGTGAGCACGTCACCATGCTGATGTGAGCATTTAGCTCAAACCACCACTACCTCAGAGCTGCTAGCATTGCTGTAAACTCTTATTTTTGGTCATTTTGGGGGAGCTTTCTCACATTCAACAATGTAGCCTATATACACTCAACAAAAATATAAACGCAACACTTTTGTTTTTGCTCCCATTTTTCATGAGATGGACTTAAAGATCTAAAATTCATTCCAGATACACAATATTACCATTTCTCTCAAACATTGTTCATAAATCTGTCTAAATGTGTGATAGTGAGCACTTCTGCTTTGCTGAGATAATCCATCCCACCTCACAGGTGTGTCACATCAAGATGCTGATCTGACATCATGATTAGTGCACAGGTGTGCCTTAGACTGTCCACAATAAAAGGCCTCTGAAATGTGCATTTTTTTGCTTTATTGGGGGTCTGGGGACTCAGAACCAGTCAGTATCTGGTGTGAACACCATTTGCCTCATGCAGTGCAACACATCTTCTTCGCATAGAGTTTATCAGATTGTTAATTGTGGCCTGTGGAATGTTGGTCCACTCCTCTTCAATGGCTGTGCGAAGTTGCTGGATATTAGTGGGAAGTGGTGCACGCTGTCGTATACGCCGGTCAAGCACATCCCAAACATGCTCAATGGGTGACATGTCCGGTGAGTATGCTGGCCATGCAAGAACTGGGACATTTTCAGCTTCTAAGAATTGTGTACAGATCCTTGCAACATGGGGCCGTGCATTATCTTGCTGAAACGTGAGGTCATGTTCATGGATGTATGGCACAACAATGGGCCTCAGGATCTCATCACGGTATCTCTGTGCATTCAAAATGCCATCAATACAATGCACCTGTGTTCTTCGTCCATAACAGATGCCTGCCCATACCATAACCCCACCACTACCATGGGCCACTCGATCCACAACATTGACATCAGCAAAGCGCTCACCCACACAACGCCACACACGCTGTCTGCCATCTGCCCTGAACAATGTAAACCGAGATTCATCCGTGAAGAGAACACCTCTCCAACGTGCCAGACGCCATTGAATGTGAGCATTTGCCCACTCAAGTCTGTTACGGCGACGAGCTGGAGTCAGGTCAAGACCCCGATGAGGACGACGAGCATGCAGTTGAGCTTCCCTGAGACGGTTTCTGACAGTTTGTGCAGAAATTGTTTGGTTATGCAAACCAATTGTTTCAGCAGCTGTCTCAGTGGCTGGTCTCAGACGATCTTGGAGGTGAACCTGCTGGATGTGGAGGTCCTGGGCTGGTGTGGTTACACGTGGTCTGCGGTTGTGAGGCCGGTTGGATGTACTGCCATATTCTCTGAAACGCCTTTGGAGACGGCTTATGGTGGAGAAATGAACATTCAATGCACGAGCAACAGATCTGGTTGACATTCCTGCTGTCAGCATGCCAATTGCACGCTCCCTCAATGCTTGTGGTATCTGTGGCATTTTGCTGTGAGACAAAACTGCACATTTCAGGGTGGCCTTTTATTGTGGACAGTCTAAGGCACACCTGTGCACTAATCATGATGTCAGATCAGCATCTTGATGTGGCACACCTGTGAGGTGGGATGGATTATCTCAGCAAAGCAGAAGTGCTCACTATCACACATTTAGACAGATTTGTGAACAATGTTTGAGAGAAATGGTAATATTGTGTATCTGGAATGAATTTTAGATCTTTAAGTCCATCTCATGAAAAATGGGAGCAAAAACAAAAGTGTTGCGTTTATTTTTTGTTGAGTGTAGTTGCATCTCTGACTCAATCCCAATAACTAAATTAAGGTAGGAAAATTTGGACAAGTGGTGTGTTTGGAGTTGAATGTGTGGATTCTATTGGCTCACAATTTGAAGGAACACACGTTTTTCAAAATGATACTTCTTACTTTTTTTATAACCAAGTTGAACATGTCAAAGGTGAAACACAATAATATGAATTTACAGTATGCTTTTAGTGCTCACAGGTTGTGAAACGATAAAATTAACCCTGATAAATGAATAATAATAATCTTTTTGCTTTTCAACAGAGGGCAGATTCAGTGTCTTGGGTCACAAAAAACTCCAGGTTATTGAAGTAAAAGCCGTGCAATCAGGACATTTTACTGAGCGTGACCTGGGTGAAATCAGTTTTTATTTTACTGAATAAGCTCAAACAAGTAAAATACTACAGCATACAAAGAGGACAAGAGGACAATCTTGTGAGCTCACAATACCATCCTCTTCCTTCCATTGTATCACTAGCCTGTTAAATTACACTGAAAATGGACACAAATTGGATGACACTGAATCAGAACGCAGTTCGGCTCCTTGAAAAATGTGCTCATTAAACAAGATTAACTGTCCTATGTTCTAAGGAGAAAACAATTGAAATGCATTGTCAGTCTAGTGTAAATAACGGTATGCCAAACAAAATGCCTTAAAGGTCACATAATATGCTAAATGCACTTTTTAAATGTGTTCTAACATATCCATGGGTCCATGGTGTGCCTAGAGACTGCCAAAATATTTAAAAAAATAACAATCTCTCCTTTTCACACTCTCCCCCTTTTTGAACCCCCCCCCCCCCCCAATATACTCCAGTCAGAATTCTCCTCGTTTCTGACCTCAAAAACTGGAAAGCCAGAAGCTTCCACTGTGCAGCCCACACTCCTATTTCTTATTGGTCCACGGCCCTGACAGACAGAGGGCGAGGCGTATCTGGCTTCGCTTCCGGACAGGGGGCGGGGGAGCTCAAAGATTGTATATTTACGAGGGGAGCTGCAGCTCTTTTTAAAAAATAGGCCATTGTGAGATTAGCTGAACATCAGCATAGTACAATAAATTATCTGTAAGTTTTTTTCAGCAAACAATTAAAGAAAAACGTATTAGGGACCACTAAGACCATATAATATGGTGTATAATAGAACCGGAAAGTGTATAATATGGGAGCTTTAATTGTTGTAGAATCCATCACCACATGCATAAGCCTACAATGTTATCTCAAACAAAATTAAGAATCGTGTCGGAGAGATGGACGACCCTCAAACACATTTGTTTCATAGCTTTCCATTGATTAGCTTTTGTTTTGCTAAAAGAGTGCTTTCAAAACACCTTTTTTTCCTCATCATCATAATGTGTTAGTAGCAGTCATTAAACATGTTCTTCCATCCCAAATGTGCTGTTTTTTATGCAGCAGTGATGGCTTAATTGCCTGATGTTTGTAACGACCACGTTTCAGTAGCAGCCAGGCGCTGCACTCCTAACTGCACCAGCTCTGTTTATACGTTTCAACCAAGGAATTCAAATTGTACAAATTCCCCTGGGGATCATCCCAACTAAGCAATATTGTTGCATAATTAGTTTATGCTTCCCTTCCTATAATGTAAAAAGCATCATTAAGCTTTTAAAAACCTCAAGACCCAAATTGCCGTTGTTATACATGACTCAGAGCTTTTAAAAAGAAGTGGAGCTGTGATTACCTAGCCCTATCGCAAAAATTGCTACAAATGCAACACATTGTAGTAGCTTCTTCACAACAATTAGACGTGATTTACTATGCTAAGCTTCTTTGGCCACTAAAACCTCTGATCCTTGGAAGCACTCAGCTGAGCTCACCTCCCTCACACAGAGCTGAGTTACACAAGCTCTGAGACCGATTTGCAGAGGTGAGGAAAGCCTGTTCCAGCTGTTATCTCCTCTGTCTGTCCCCTTTTGACCGGTCAAACCTTGAACCCAGCAGGGCACTAGACAAAAGAACGGTCAGTTTAACTATGGAAGGACAGAGTCGGAGGGCTGCCAATGCCACAGCCTGATATGAATAAATATATAACCACTTGCATTTTGTCAGATATTATTTCCCATCCATCTCTTGCCAATTGTGTCCCATCCCATGCAGGTTGCTTCTTCTGATCCCATCTGTCCAGAGTCATTATTTTCCATGCTAAATAGGCCATGTAGAACTTCTATCCAAACAACCATGTGAAGTTTTACATTCATTTGCCAATTTGTGGAAACAGAGCCTAGCTGTTCCACCACTTCTGTTACGGACTGAAATGTCTCAACAACTATTGCAGGGTTTGCCATGAATTCTTGTACAGAAATGTGCCTCCCTCCTTAGTGTCGTTGGGTTTATTGAAAAGCACTCCCAGTTTAAAGGTGTCAGGGAGTCAGCAATTCTGGAGAATGCTTGTCAAAATCACTTTTTGTCAAAATCACTAAATTTCTTCTCACGATCCGCTACAAGTACTCCTATGTACTATGCACTGAAACAAAATATTTTGTTTATAAAGCATAGGCTCTGTAAATGTGCATGTTCTCAGCGCACACTCAGTATGGACAGATAGCGGATTGTGACGAGATTTTCACTGATATGGACAAAAAGCGATTTTGACAACAAGCTCCAGAATGACTGACCCCACCTTTCCTCCTTTAATGCGTTCCAGTTAGTGCAAGAGCAGTTGCTTTGTTTGAGGCTGTGAAGCCCCACACAGAGGTGGCTCTAGCCGGTAATGACTGAGGCTTGTGGTAAAGACAACTATGAAAACCAGGCAAGACTATAGACCTGAGGTTGGACTGTACGACTTCAGCTTGGTCATGCTATAATTATCACAGTTGCATTTGCCGATTTGGGCTTGTGCATTGGCCCTGATACAGACTATAGTGCAGTGTTGTGTATTGAAAATGCTTCTGTACTCTGTGTGGTTTGGGTCATTGAGATGCTACGTGTCTACCCTGGTCTGACCCAGGCTTTGTCTCCAGCCATGAGCTGTTATGTGGCTTGACAGCCTGTTTTTCTTGGATGCCATTTCCTTGACGTTTCTGCATGGTTTGGCACTGACTACCAGTTGACGGCCAGTAGCTTTATTAAATTAGCTCACAGCTAGGAAGGCTGAGCAAGAAAAAAAAGAAAGAGAAAGGGATAGAGTGAAAGTGAGCAAGAGTAAAACTGTTGTTTAGTCTAAAAGCCATCCCCTTTTGACAAAGTGTTCTTTAATTTATGTCCCCTCTCTTGACATAAACCCATACTGGCCCCTTACATAAACCTAAATAAAACAAAAACGGCTTATGGTTTGCACTAGGACACAAACTGGTGACTAAAAGGGGCAAAACACATGCAACATAGCTGGACAGAGTGGAACAGACAGATTGGGAAATGTTGGTGAATACATCAGCTTCAATATAAATGGCTTCTCCGATTGGTTCCCTGCTGCACCACCCCCCTTCAATGGTGGGATGTCTTGTACAAACTGCCTCTGGGCAAATATCACATACCGTATTAGAACACACTGACCCGATTCCTTAGAGAGGAAAAAAAACGTAGAAAGAGGAGTATTCCCTTAAAACAACATCTGATAGCTTTATCCGGTACCCAATGATCTGCCTCCCCCTCAGGTTAGAGACATTAGTAGACAAAATGCACGCCTATGGACACAGTATGAAACACTCATGCAGAGACACACACTCTCTTGGAGTAAACAGTACACTGATGTATGCAGTTCCTCTCCTCGTCTCGGGTCTGTGTTGTTGCACACATGAAGTACTTCGCTCTGAGCTTTTTTTTTATGAATGAAAAACCCAATTGTGATGAAGCATCTTCTAAAAATCACGAGTCAGTATGGATCAAATGTCAAAAGAGAGCAGAAATACCCAGGTGTGTTGCAACCTCTTGAGATGGATAAGCACTTTTACAACTCACTACACTACAAGCCCTGATGTGTTTTATGGGATAAGTTTGAATAAATAAGCAGTTAATGAGGATGAAGTCACAGCCCTTGAGACTTTTGTCAGAGGTTGGTGTCAGCCTCACTGCTTTCTCATTACACTCATGGCACCACTCAAAGATGTGCAATCCTGTGCAAGATGAATCCCCCCTCCGTTAGTCTAATCTCCCGCAGTAACAGGGCGAGATTAGGGCACTGAGATGATATGGTGGAACACATTACCTCATAAAGATTAGTCCTCTGCACATTGATAATCCCCTTAGACTTTTAAGTAATTTTAAGAGAGCTGAAATTCTGTAGAGTATTAAAGGCAGCCCTACACTTTGTATGTACCATGTCGTATGTAGTCATACAGAATTACCCCATTTTGATGGCAGCTTTGGTTAATTTTTTACTTTAGGGTAACCATAGTAAGACATTTTTTAAGTACTTAAAGAGCGGTAAAGCAAGGATCTCAACTTTTTAGATGAGAACATTTGGTATGCCTCAGGAAAAAATCTTTGCTTAAATGTATGTATAATAAAATGGGAAGCACACAAACTTAAAGCCAAGTATTTATCAAGAATTTATTCTAATTGAAGTATGGAGCTGGAGCCAGGAGGCGATTAGCTTATAGTGTAGCGTACAGAGCCGAAGCAAGGGGACGCGGCCAGCTGTCCAATGTTTGTATAACGGTAAACAAACAAGAAAATATAAAATTTAACGATGGAGCAAGGCATCTGCTTTAATCTTTAAAAGAAGAAACCCTCCCTTACAAGTCCCAGGAATCCTTTTCTCAAAGGTAGGCTATTTAAAAAAAAATAAAAACATACATAAAATAAAAAGCAAATAACTCAGCAAGAAAGGAAATAGACATATTTTCAAAATTTGTGTTGGGGGAACACATTGTTTATTGTCAAAATTTACTTTTCAGAACTGTAAGTCACAACCGATACTTGAAAGGCAAATCTACAATTAATTCAATTTGAGTATAAAACCTTCTTGGGCAGCTGTTATCAATTAATTTCTAATCAGGTTAATCTGATGATCAATTCATCATGTAAGCCTCAAACCTTTATATTTGAGAAGCTACTACAAAGGAATATTTGGCATTTTTGATTGATTAAAAATGACAATCAACAGATCAGGGAGGAACAAAGAGGACAGAAGCAGTTGGATATTAGGCCACAATGTTTATTCAGTAGTGTTGTTTCAACTTATAGGTACAATACTGTCAGCTTTTGTAAGACTAAAAAAAAGTTACCATTACAGTCATCCATGCTCACAGAATGCCAGTCAAGTCGTTTACACCCCTCCTCTTGTGTACACACCTGCCACGTGCTCACCTTGAACAAGTACATCTCCTAATGGTAGGCACTTTGAAGGTTTAAAACATTTGTGAATATACATTTATATATATTTATATATCTTTTCATATACTAATAAGCAATTGGACTCAGAGGTCAGGTCTCCAATCGAGAGAGAGAAATAACTAAAAAAAAAAAGAGTGAGGAAACAACATGATGTGGCCATGGTGGAGGGGTTCGGGGGGGGGGAGGGGTCTCAGAAGATGGTTGGAGTAGAAATAGAAATACTGTGAGTCTTTGGGTTTTTCAGTATAGTTCAGTACCTTAAGTCCTATGTCAAGAACGGACAACAGAGAAGTGGACAAGCAAAAAGGATGACAGACGGGTTGGAGGGGGGGGGGTTAGGAACACGGGAAATGGAGAGGTAGAGGGATGAATAGCTTCCTGTGGGTTGGTGTAAGGGGTTTAGACAATGTGACAGCATCTACTCCACATCACTGTACAGCTGAGAAAGGCAACTTCACAAACCTGCCGCATTAAAAACATGATTTTCACTTCAGAGCAAGTTCACGTAGACGTAATGTAAAAGAAAAGAAAAAGAAGATTGACAGTCACTCGTTTCTGCCACGTGACCCTATGTTTTCATTTGATGTCGCTATTTAGCTATTCACTCAAAAAACAGCCATTTTGTGGCCTCTTATTCGGTTACACTCGTTTTGGGGGGGGGGGGTTGCAAAATGGCATCAAAACAAACACCCTGTGTAGGTTTTTTTTTTCTCCAACCTGGTAAACAACCTCATCTGTCAACAGAAGCTCTTTTTGAAATGCCTGCGCCGACCACTAAAAAAACATGAATAGCCCTCAACCGTGTATATCTTCTCAAAGACCATTCAGACGTAACACTGGAGTCTTACATTTTCTGTGCAGCGTTATTTCAGCCTTCAATCCCTCTGAGAATAAAAAAGGTTTCGAGAGAGGTGGGGGGGGGGGGCTCTGGTGGTGTTTGCTACAGAATTATGTGCTTGGCATTTTACCCCCCCCCCCCCCCAACAGAAGCTAGGCTTTTAGTGAGCAGGTTTTTTGGGACCTAAAAGACCAACACGTGGGACAAGGACAATAACGCCGGGCTACCCTGGTGGCTCCATACAAGTGAGAAATAGAGTGAGCGTAGGGAGGACTGGTTGGGGCTGACAACTCAACTGGCCATGCTCCAATCTGATCAAAAAGTAGGTGGGAGGGAGGGGGGAGGTTAGGGTAAACAGAGAGAGATCAGGAGGAGATGTTAGGGTTAAATGGTGCTAGCAGAGTTTGCGTACCGTCACTCAACATACACGCAAAGCTGCACGACAGCAGCGGGAAGAGAAAGCAGTGATTGTGCAATATGAAAGAGAGTGCGTTTTTTTAAATAGAAAAACAGACGTTTCGGCAAGACGTTAAACACAAGCGAGATTTGCGAAATGTTATCTTGAACCCTGACACTTAATTTTATCTTTTTAAAAGACCTGAAAATAAAATGTTGTCAAAGAGAGAGAGAGAGAATAGAAAAGGCTACACTGAGAAGAGAACAAACAAGTAAACAAGACATAATGAAACGCTCACGTGTGACTAAAAAAACTGATGAGAGCAAATAATAAACATTGTAACCTGAAGGGAGAACATTTACATTGACCGTTAAACAGCGTTAATATGAAGACCGAAGAGCTTCATCAAAACTACAAAGGCAAATTTCTTTTTTTTTTAAACATCAGAGAAAAGATAAATTAATGTAATACACCTTTAGAGATCAACATCAGACATGCTAGGACAAAAGAAAAAAACGAAAAATAAAATAAAAATGAAAGTAGGATTGATACAGAATAATTATATTCAATTATTTCCACTTTAAAAATTGTTTTTTTCTTTACAAGTAACAAACTGCTACAGTTAAAAGTAGTCAGCGACTAAGAGCGGCTCCTTTGACAGAAGATTGACGCGATTAGTTTCCTCGCCTTTACAGGATTTTTCAGCCTTTTCAAATAATACACAAAATGTTTTTTAAATGCACTGAGATTTGCCTTTAAATGAGAAATGCTTGGTTTTCTTCTTTTTTTTAAAAGAAAGAATGGGTCTTAATTACAATACTCTATGTAAAAGCCTTTTCCTTTATGCTATTTTTCCTTAATCAAATCGAAAACATTTTTTTTTGTTGTTGGGTTTGAACAGGTTTTTTTTTCTGTTTGTCATGGACTGTGTTTCTGACAGTCGCCAGTGACTAAAAGGGGGTGGGCTTTATGCGTAGAACTCCTTGGTTGGGGCCTTCTGATAGGCTGCACCGGAGGGTTTCCTCTCTCCCAGGTCGTAGCTGCCCTCGTCCTTCTTCCTCATGCGGTAGACCAGCAGGAGGATGAGGAAGATGGCGAACAGGAAGCCGATCACGCCACCTGCGATAACAGCTGAGGGAGACACAAAAGAGAAAGGAAAGTGTCAGTGCTTAGACAGTCAAATCAATGTCTACTGAGAATAACCTTAAACTTGCCCCTGAGGAATACTCTTCTCAAGAACTAAGTGTCTCCTTTACGGTACAGTCCGAGATGGATTGAGTCTTCTGTCGAGTGCAGTCAATTACGACACACGGTTTTCAGCTATTTATTTGCAAGGCGTTTCAATACACATGCAATCCCTTAGCAAATTAACAAAATGAAGAGCTTAAATGTGTTGAAACCAAGTGGGAACCATCCCAGCTGAATGTCGAAAACCAATGCAATTTCTTCACCCTCAATTTGTCTCAAGAGAAAGTCAAAGTCAAGTCAAGCCATTATCTGTGGTTCAGTGCACCTCTTCCATCTAATGTGTGTCCTCAGTTTAAGCTACTTAGCTACTGTTCCATTGAGAGGATATTAGTGCTTTGATCCTTGATTGGTAAACAGCATAGTTTTTGTCCCAAGCGTGGTGGACTCGACATGGTCCGTGTTCCAATCGTTCTCTGGCCAACGGGGGCTTCAGAGAGAAAAAAAAAAAGCTGATGGTATTGGTTCCATTGCTTAACAGTCGGGTGAATAAATCCATTGAGGGAAAAACAAACAACGACCAGTCCAGCGTGGCTTGAGCTAAATCCCATTTCTGTTTCTGAATTTGCCGATATATCTCATCGCGAGAATAAAAATATTGACAGTGATATAGACGAACCCCCAGCCATGAAGAGACAATTGTGCAAGGGTTGAATTGTTTGATTTGTAGTTTTTGGACATCAGCATATTACATATTGTGTTACATAGAGGACATGATAATGCACAATAGTCCTGTTTTGGCGTTGTATAGTACGTGTCACTGTTCAAACCTCTTTGTCATCCACTAGTAAAGTTTGTTGAATGTTGAAAATATTAAATCCCAAGGAAGGATCTTCAGTTTGATTTTAAGTTTTACTCTCCCGGTTATGAATTTCATCAGTAGATCAGTGAACAACATGTCCATAGAAATATTGAAGGTAAAACTTTCTGTGAAGGACACACTATTAACCAAAGAAGAGTAACATCAAAGGAAATCTGAATAAAATCCACCCAGGCTGTATTAAGAAATGCTGCCCCCCTCCACAGCTTTGACCATGACTTTCCCTCACTAATGTTCCTAACCCGCCACACGGGCTTATTTCACTCTCTCACTGTGCCTGAGAATTATGCCTGTATGAGGTTCTTTATAGCTTCCTAATCTGTTTAGTGTCTACTCATGGTGCTACAATGTGCCCTCTGCTCCACTTTAGGTTACCACATGTTGATTGGCCCCATGGGTAAAAAGATCCTGGCACACACCCAGTCTCTTAGCTGCAAAATGCAGAGAATGCAATGCAGAAGAAATAAATGAACTAGATTATGGGCAATTATTTTTCATAGAGTCACATGGGAGATAAAGAGTAATGGTTTGTGGAAGAGGGGAAGTGGAGAAGGCAAGGAGGATATATATTTATATATATATAAATTTAAATTCTGATTTTGTTTTTAACACTTTGTCGTGTCCTTTTAATGCTTTTCCCAGCAAAACTGATTTGCCGTACCACAATCAAACAAAATGCAAATGCTGCAATGCGAATATAAATAGGAGAGAGATGTGAGCTGCTCATCTAACTGATGCTGTCCTGATTTGTCCTCGTTGATGTTGTTCCTGCATATTGCCAACACCAGATGGATTTCACAACAAAGTAAGAGCGAGGTGCCAATCAATGTTTGCGTCAGACACACAGAGAGAGAGAAAGGGCTTCACACAGCGCTGTGATTTTGAGGACAATAATTTCCTTTCCACCCTCTTTCAAGCATTCGCCGAAAGCCGAGCAACACACACTTGAAACACCCACAATGCTGTGGACTCTACAAGGTCCCACAGAGGGACGCAGATGGAGTTTACTCAAAGCAATTATTTTGAGAAGTGGATCAGGTGGGAGACATTAGGGGAAATATTTCCGAGATTGAACACTTAGCTGCATGTTTACCAGAAATATGCTGACACGGTAAATGGACTTGTATAGCGCTATATCTCCGTTTGTCACAGACTCAAAGCGCTTTACATTGTTTTTTGTACACATTCACCCAGTCACACACACATTCATACACCGATAGCAGCAGCTACCACGCAGGGTAGGCTTAGCACTAGGGTGCTAAGCTAACTAAGCTAACTATCGGGAGCAATTCGGGGTTCAGTGCCTTGCCCAGGGACACTTCGACATGTGGCGGGGAGACGGGGGATCGAACCTCCGACCCTGCACACCAGAGGTGTGACATTGGAAGACAAACGAAAAAAAATATTATACGTATATACATATGAAAAGGGAGTAGTTCCACATTTTGGGAAAAAAAAACTTTCTTGTACGGAGTTGGATGACAAAATACATACCACTCTCCGCACAATAAATATGAAGTTTAAGTTAAGAATTAGCTTAGCTTAGCATAAACTAACCTGGCTTTGTCCGAAGGTAACAGACTGTGACGAGTAGCAGCACCTCTACAATTCACTAATTAACATAGTAAACCCATTGTTTAATCTGTATACCCATTGTTTAAACACAAAGAAAAGAAAACGGCTTATTATGACACATACCTGCCAACACCTCTGTCCTCTGGAAGAGGTTTTCAGTGCGGACCTCAATGGCCTCCGCTGGAGAGCCGGGGGCACTAGTCGTGCTAGTCAGCTGGTTCCTCTGCATGTCCTCTGTAACTGGCACTGGTGCCTGTGTGAGGAGAGAGAGACAGGAGGGGGGAAGAGGCAAGAAGAGATGGCGAAAAATAAAGATTAAAGTTGCTTTACTGACAGCTGACTTTCACACTCTGTCCTCTAATATTGCTCGTCTGTGTGTGTTTAGAGGACTTGGGGGTTCATCCGGGTTTTATGGCATAATCCTTAATTCCTCCCTAGTACAATGATGACTCCTAATATTTAAGAAATAGGAAATAAGATGAATCACTTTCTTGTCGAGACTTATATGAGAGGATTATTACCACTGTTCTATCAGTCCATTTAACGGAGAATTTCAGCCAGCAGGTCACCTTAGTTTAGTTTGGCATTAAGACCTAAAAAGGCTAGTCCGGCTCTGTCCAAAGGTCACATACTATGCCTACTAGCACCTCTATATATTAAAGATTAGCATGTTATCTCATTGTTTAATCTATAGGAAAAACAGATGTGTTCAAAAAATATAATTTGTAGTTTCTTTGCTCAGTGCAGTGATTTCCCAGTGACTTGCTGTCTTGTTGAGGTTATCAGGCAACTAGCAGAGACTCAAGGAAGTCACTGCGCCTGGCCAGGAAATAGTCCCTCACAAAAAACAAGATAGAAACAGCCGAGCTATGACTTGTAAATAAATGAGAAAAAGGGGTGCTAGTAGCTTGTATATTGTTGCCCTTTTTATGTCTGGTGTTCCACTATTTATGCTAAGCTAAGCTAACAGACTGCATAATGGTCAGACATGCAACCGATATCCGTCTTGTAATTTTACTCTTGGCATCAAAGCAAATGTCTAACTATTCCTATAATATGAAGGTGAGAATTTCACTCGTCCACTAAGCAAGATGGTCGGTCAAAGGAGGACCATAATGGAACTTGGCCAGTGAGGCCTATAGAAAAGAAAATGGAACACATCCAGATTCCCCAAGAAGATTAGTGCAAGGCTCTGGGAAGGAAGTAGGCAATGCAAACATAGCCTGGGGACCCCAAGATCTCGGAATAGAAGCTTATTATCTGGAGTGGACCTGAGCCCATGTATCTTATGCTTTTTTCTAGTAACACTGGAGAAGGGAGCAAAGGAACCCAAAATGAAACCGGGCCAGTGCATTTGGCTAAGGGAGTAGTGGTGACAGAGGCAAGAGGACGAAAAATGGAATGGGGCCAGGTAGGCCAGGCTTAGGGGACAGGGTTGAAACCTTGGCTACTAATCTCAAACAGATGTAGCATTCAGTGCAGTACAGTAAGATTGACCTGACATCAAGGATGGTTCCAGAATATGTTATTATGTCCGAGAGAGATGTAATCCTCCATAATTTGCAATGGAGCGAAAACGCAGAGAAGTGACGTGAGCACTTGATCTCTACCCTGAAAGCAACATCACGGCTGCTGGTATTACAGGGGATTTGGTGACATACTGGGTCAGCTAAAGACATACTGATGTGCTGTTTGTCGCACTCTGTTGTGTCAGGATAGACACTAATGACCCAGCATGATTAGAAATGACTATATTAGATATACAATGGGAATACTGTCATTTATTCCATCTTTCTTTGTCCAATGTCCAGAAATGTCATTATTATTTGAGTTATTTTTACTAGAGCTCGACCTATGAATCAGTCAATATCAGCTAGATAACCCTAACCCTTGGTATCAGTGTTATGTCCCCTTTACATACCGGAAGTTTTTATAGTTTTTTCAGCTGTATATTTTTCAACTTGAAAATGTCCTGCCAATGAATTACTTAGTTAAAATAGTGAGAATTTTTTTTTAAATATTGCTGTGTTGATATAACAGAACTCTCAATACAAATATAAGTATGAGCCCTTCAAAAATCCGGCATATGAGACATGTTAAACTTCTTACCTCTGTTCTGAGTGGTTTCCTGGGTGTGCTCTCCCTGGCCTTTTCTCTGACTGTGGCTGTCTCCACCCTGGGGCTGAAGTCTTTGGTGGCATCCTGGGTGGGCTCTGCTGCATTGGGCTCTATATAAACCACACTGACAGTCGCCGACTCTTCCACCACTTCTTCAGCTACGCCTGAGGGAGGGGGGGGACAGGTAAATAATGTGTTTCCCCTTTAAAAAGCATTCTGTGTAAAATGTCTTAAGTGTTTCCTCAATAAATCTAGTATCGCGGCAGGTGTGAGGGGACAACACTTTCGCTGAATGTAATAATCCAGTTTAAAAATACAAAAAGATTATGTTATGCAAATAGGTAAACTATGGGAATGTTATAGTTGTTAAAAATGTTTAATGCCCACAGTGTAGTGTAGCTTAACCTTAACTGTGTGGAGTGAATATAAATGTGTGGTTTACAGTTTAACTGTCCTATAGAATATAAAGCATAAGAGCAAAAGTAAGGCATACATACAGTATTGGAAGGGCTACTTATAACAGCCCTTTCTCTGTTCATCTAGCTTGACCTTGTGTCACCTCAGCTGTACGACTCTCTCGGAGGGAAGAGTTACTTTGACAAAGGAATGAGCCGAGCCTTGTAAAGGTGCTCAAGGTAGAGGAGCTAATAAAAAAGACTTGTCAAAATGTGCACACTTGCCCACGGCCGTCTGGGTGACAGGGCAATCTCCATTCAAATGTAGAAAATAGACAAAGAAGAAGAGAAAGGAGAGAGATATAGTGAGAGTGAGAAGTAGGGAGTAATGGCTCAACTTAAGTCTACCGGCAAAAACACAGAAGTCATAAAACGTATCCTGCAGCAGACTTCTAAATGAATGCCATCAAGCCTATGGGAATTTGCCTGCTGAGCTTGCGTGTGTATGTGTGTGTTTTACCTGAGCCAGACCCCGAGTTAAAGTCATCATCATCTTCAGGGTAGAACCCTCCTGAGCCTGTGTCATCCAGGTACAAGTCATCAGCCTGGGAGGAAGTCTTGGCTGCTTCTGCTATCTGAAAAAACCACAACATAACAAGGTGTTGAGGACTCAAGTCGTTTTTTTCTTTTTCTTTAACTTTATACACATCTTTTTTTTATATAGAAGTCCATTTGAACGTTTTGAATCCAAACCACGTCAACAAAGTAAAGAACTTCAAACGTTTTCACACACAGCAAACATATTCAACCACTGACTGCTTTAATCGGGAAGTCAATAGCGGCTAGGTTTTTAGCCTTGCCTTTAAATCAGTAGACACATCCACATTGCTTTGAGGTTAGGACTTCTGTTGGTAATTATTTCTTTAATTGACAACTATAAAATCCTGTTAGTTAACAAATGAAACCTCTTATTTTAGTAGCAGAAGTATTTGCAACAGTTGTCATTTGTATGACGATCACATTCGGCAGTTGTTGAGATATTTTATTTTAAAAACACAAATGTCAATATGCCTGGGGGACTGAAGAACAAGTCAAGGCATCACATACTGCAATAGCATACATTGTGTGGGGAACATCAATGTCTTTAGAAAGATTGATTAAATCCATCCAGTGAATGTGGAGGTATCTACCGTATTAGTGTAAGCGCTTTGACCTGCTAGTGACACCTGATAAAAGTCAGAGGATCACCAAAGTCAATACATCCAATAACTGTTGATATATTTCAGTTAAGTCTTAACGCTGTGGAAAGGGCTGCCTGGTCAACATTGATCCCTATTAATACCACGCTACTGGAGAGGTCTGCTAACACTGACATGAAGCACCGCCAGCCACACAGGTGACCAACCAATCAGAGTGCATGGACCCTCCCACAGCATTGTTGTCTGGACAACGAGCCTGAGCGCTGGGAATGTTTGTGTTTGGGCTTAATGGACTGATTGGCCGAGAAGAGCACAGTTTAACAGTGGCTTTTTGTTAAAAAAAGAAAAACACCTCCTCACATGCTGTTGCAGGTTTTATTGAGAAAATAAATTAGGACAATTTTGTTTTTGCTCAGTGGCCTGCAGAGCCGAATGTATGTTGGCCACTCTTATATTATTAACTATACAGGTATAACTGTTGTACCAGTGTGTGTGTGTGTGTGTGTGTGTGTGTGTGTGTGTGTGTGTGTGTGTGTGTGTGTGTGTGTGTGTGTGTGTGTGTGTGTGTGTGTGTGTGTGTGAGTGTGAGTGTGTATGGCACCATTAACTATGTAGTTGTTGTGTTAAATGTGTGTGTGACTGGAATAGCTATAAATGCATCCATGGCAACATCTATTCAACTAGTACTCACCAATCTGATAGTCCAGCTTTAGAAAAAAAAAGAGTACAAAGGCTAGACCCCACAGTATATCATTCCTCTGTGTGTGTGTGTGTGTGTGTGTGTGTGTGTGTGTGTGTGTCGCTTGCTACAGATCCAGTACAGTTCTGCTCTGAGGATGTTGTAATGATAAACCCGGGGCTGAATAAGATGAATTAATCAATTGCCTCTGTAGGAAATATGTTTTTTTTCCTGAACAGTGAACGCTGCTGGACAGACTAGTATTTAGGGCTGCAACTAACGGTTGATTTTATTATTGAATAGTCGGTCCAATTCCTTTTTTTTATTTTTTATATGTAGCATGCCATGTGTTATACTTTTATTTCATAGTGTTTGTATCCTAACCAACAGTCCAAAATCGAATTCTATTAAAAATTTATAGAATCTATAACACTGCTAAAAGCAGCACCTCTTCACTTTGAAGAAGCTGGAAACAAGCATTTCAAGATGTTTGCCTCATGTTGCTTCACGAGGGACTTCACTTCAATAATGAATTGATCATCCGAGTAGTTGCCGAATACATTTTCTGATCCATTGACAGATACACCAACAAATTATTTTCCCACTAAAAGCATGGACGAAAAAACCTGGGAAAAACATCTTCCTTCAGCTTCATACCTCAGCAGTTGCACCTCAGCATTTCCAATTACACTTGCTATTCTCATCTGAGTGTGTTCAGTGGTGCTTTTAAGTCATTGTATATGCATATGTGCGTGGTTGTCATGAAAGAGAGGCCTGACACTCTCCATAACAAAGAGGAAAGGAGTGCACACACAGCTTACAACAGTGTGAAGGAGAAGAAAGAGAGACAGAGGCCAACCAGATGAAAAAAAGAACAATAAGTATCTCCATCTCTCCTCTCGCAACTGGCCCTGACTTTTGGAAGAAAGGCCTTTCACTGCCGAGCCGCCTGATCAAAGAGAGAATTTGTTCAAAGCAACTTTATCTTAACCTTTCTTGGCTTCTTCTCCTCACAAACACAACCCCCCCCCTCTCTCTTTTGCGGCTTCTGCTACAGCCTGGCCAACCAATTAATCGGCCCATGTGGTCAGCAGGTCTTTAAGCATTGGCAATATGAACACAATGAACCAAAAAAAGGAGGCAGGCCACAGATCAAATGGTGACAAAGGGCACTAATGAGATAGAGGCCACACACACACACACACACACACACACACACACACACACACACACACACACACACACACCGTGCACACGCATGACTAGACATGTTTTACAAATGTATGCGAGCACTCATTGATTATACATACACGCACATTAGAGAGAGCAGTTGAGCATATGACATGACTCCACACAAAGACAACGTGTGAAGGAAAGCAGAAAGAGTGTTAAGTATTAACAATGAGGCTTTAACTCCCCCTTGGGCCCATTAAACAGATTTGAAAGACAAATTAATTATAATGCGAAACCTTTCACCTGACTTGTTAAATGAATAAATGGATGAAGAATAGGCTCCGTGATGCATATGCAGATTGCCCATAATGGTTTTAATCGTTCTTTCTCTAAGCAGTAAACCCTTAAGATACTATTTTAAGAGGTCGCAACTAACGATTCATTTTGTTTTTCATCATCTATTCATTCTTTTCCTGAAATGGGGAATTAATGGCAACACAATACACCTGCAAGCACCGTTAAAAGTTTACTAATGAACGTAGCTTGTATAATACATATTGAAAATAAAACGTGAAAAAAAAAAGATTGCTGTTTTCATTTGTAAGTTTCGTACTGGTAGGTATATTTACAGTCAGGCTAACGATCTCCACCTGTCAGTCTCTGTGCTAGGCTAAGCTATCCTGCTTCTATTTACCATAGAAGCACGAGAGTTGTATTAATATTCTCATCTAACTTTCAGCAATACCGGTAAAAACAAGCGCATTTTCTTTATTTTAAAAAGGTTAAAATATTTCCCTTTAGCAATGACAATGAGGCAAAATCCCACCATTGAGTGATGCTACTTTTTGGCTGTGTATAGAGGCCATGTTTCTGCAGCGACTAAAGTCTACTGACTCCTCCGTCATCTTCGTGTTTCGACAGTTTGTTAAAAGCATTTGGATTTTGGAGGTTGACCTGTACAAGCTACGGCTGCGACACCAAATCAGTGCAGAAACCGAGAGAGGTGAAAAGTCTGTTTGACGTCAATAAAACTTCACTGACTTTATCTGACACACAGGTACACGCGCCGCGCAAGCTAGCAAGCATGTGTACACGACACAAACTTAAATGAAGCTGACTTTTTCCTCTATCCCTTTACACAAACAAACTTGTGCACGGACACACAGCAAGCCCCGATAAACTTTTCCTCTCTTTTTCAATTCGGTGACATTTACAGGTATAGTCTCTGCTTCCCAGCCCTTATCGCACAGACTCTGAGCCGAAGCCAGACATCAGAAAAACAGATTGGACACACCGAAAAAAAACAGTTAGCCGACGGATGCACACAGCCTTGCCGGAGTAGTCACACTTTTTTAGCTTCTCTTTATCACATGGCTGCCCTAGTCTGAGGAGCAATTATTTTGTAAAATTGCCAGTGTTACTTGCAGAATAGATTCAGGACAGGAAGACCTTGTGAAATGTATTCAGTTGGAAATATCTAATTTAGCAAGTTTCTTTTTGGCTATGGATGTTATGGTCACCCCTGATTGAGAAAGATTTTTTTTTTTTCCGGAATCCCATCTATTATACAGCCAATGTCTATTGACTCATCCCTCCAGTGCCCTTTTGCCTCGCTATGTCCTTACTTATTGGCTCTGAAAGCTAATGAGGTATAAAAGTTGTGTGAACCTTCAACAAAAAAGTGTTTCAATACTAAAAGAGCCTACTGCAGGTATTAATCTGAAGTAGAAAGTCCTTCTTTTTTTATAGCAAGCAAGAATCAATGTAATTCAACTATTGAACAGAATAAACCCCTAAGCTTTCTGTCTTGCAGAGTTTTTGTATTGATAGCTAGCCTTACCATTGTTGTGCATAGTTGGTGAGAGGGGGTATAATGCGAGTGGTAGTGTTTGCAGTACTTAATATCATATATTTGGTGGGTCTCCTATTACCAAACTTTATCAGACATGGACATAGATAATAATCTCCGTTAACTGTAAATAACACATTTTTAGTATCTCTTCTTACCACTTCTGCTATCATCTAACAACCTTACCACACTGCAGAGTAAGTAGAAGGCACATACTGAATACTTCACTATGACAACCGAAACGACTTCCCATGAATTGCACGCATCAAAGACCCACTCAGCCGCTCTTCATAAAGGAGGCTTAGCACTAGCACGCTACTTTGACGAGTGTCATTCTTCCAACTCAAGCCGTTCACCGTGCAGCGAGCTAGAAGTAGGACTACGCTTCAGGAAAATCATAAGAAACCTTGAGGAGACAAACATCAATGTTCCTATGTTAAAGTCCTTGTGCGGTGGAGCAGTAGGTCTATACATACACAAAAGGCACACATCATGTGAACTGTAGGTCTATTAATCCAGAGAGGAAATAACACAGGGTCGCCCATAAAAACGAAAAGTTATTAATAACAAATTAACTCAATGGAAGGCAGTCAGGGTTTTTTCCTGCCACCTAACTTGGTCTGGTAGGACCATTAAATGATGGTGGTAAATGTTAGAAAACTTGTGGCCCTCTTTCTGAATTGATTCAACGGACCAGTTTATTTTTTCAATTTAACTTTAACATATTTCAGAGACCAAACATTACAGCTATTTAAAATGTTTGTTTCAGTTACATTCGGCGTTACCATTTCATAGTAGGAACTATCTGACTCTTTTCATCATTTGGTCGAATAACTGGTAAAACCTTCCCATGTCACAAGCTTGCCACACACCTAACAGGCAGATCACACATAGAATGACCATGGCTTAGAGACAGTGCTTAGATTCAGGGACTAATGCAGAGAGAGCGAGTGAAAAAGGAGGGTGAGCTGCCCTAATGAGCTAGTAGCAAGCGATGTGTGCCCTCTACTAGGTGTAAGCAGGGCTACCTCTAGCTGGCATCTCTGCCTGCTAATTTACTACTAAGCCAGCGGGTGGCCAGCTTCCACGCTTGTCTGTCTGTCTGACCTGTCGACCCACAGAAGATCGAAAAGAAGAAGAGCTAGCTATGGCCCGAGTTTGGACAAAACAGAAATGAAAAGAGGGAGCAGAGATAAAAGAGAGAGTGGGGGTTGGATGGGAGGATGAGAAAGGGGAAAGGAAGGAGGGGTGGAATGGCCCACTGCTTCAGACAATCCCGTAGCCTGGAGGTTGCTCTGCTAAAAGCCTGTCAAAATCACCATGTCCACGCTTGAGAGGCCCTGGTTCTGTATGTGCTACTTACAGTATGTGTGTGTGTCGGTCTAACATTTACTTCTCTCCCTCCGAGATGGATGGAGGAAATAACGGGACACGTATGGAGAAACATGGAGTCATACGAACTAACCGTGGGCTCCTACTGCTGACTTCCTACTGTTGACACACGACTCTCGCTCCTAACGCAACAAATATTAGCTCAACTCCAAGTCAGGTCAGGGGAAATGGTGATCCTCGAAGGAATGCACACGCACACACACACACACACACACACACACACACACACACACACACACACACACACACACACACACACACACACAGACACTTGAACATCTGCGTGTCCATGAAGGCACCTATGGGACACACATATGTGCCAACACAGACACACACACAAAGGCCCCATCTAGCCTTTCACATCTCAGAGGCGTGAGACGAATACACAGACATACGTCATAACACCGACTTTAGAGAGAAAAACAAGTGTGCAGGGACTGTCAGATATCTTTACCTTTATTGGTATGTTGCTGTCTCTAGCTTTGAAGTATTTCTCTAATGTCTAACTCTGAACTTAGAAATAACATAGTTATGGTGTGGGTTGTTTATCAGACAAATCGTGCAATATGTTACTTTGACTCAATAATTAATAGTTAATCCACACCAAACGTATCAGTAGGTACAACGCTACGCCCTATAATTCACTGTAGTTCTTTTTGCAGATACGCCTTTTCACAATATCAAGGAAGTTCATTGCATATGGTGATAGCCTTATTCAGTGGAGTGTATTATCGGCTTTGCTCTTCCCAGTAGAAAGAAATCCGTTCTCATTATGGCAATCAGGCGGACAAATATCTGCATCTATAAGAGAACTCAATAATACTATGTAAAGGAGATGTGTGAAAGACATGGACAGATGGAGGGCCTGTTAATTCTAATTAACAAAAGCAAAGGTGGCAGATCGGCCTGCTGGCTCTCACTTTATCTGTTCTACTTGGCCCGCCACACATCCATACACAAGGTCAATACAGCAACACTGGCAGGCGGCAACTGACGTCAATCAAACTAACTCTACAAGCACACGGCCTCTTTCATGAACTGATTTCTATCAATAGACACTAGGCAGGACACTCTAAAATAATAATTAAAACCCAGAAAAATGTGTCCTTCTACTCCATATGTAGGGACAAGAAAAAGAAAAAAACAGGTGAAGATATAGTGAGTGGGCTGAGCTGCTGGCTCTGAACACAGTTGTACCCACTAATTCAACTTTTTTGCATTTAATGATATCAAATGGGGCTTTGATCAAAACACCTTACTCCCACTTTACAACTCTATTGTGACTTGCGGGAGACAGAGGAAGGGAACAGAAGTCTCCCTGATGCTCGGAAAGGCGGACAGTTGGGAGAGGAGGAGTGACAGAAGTAGAAGTTTGTGAGAATTTGATGGCTACACAGCGGGCGACAAATTGGCCTTTCCCCTGAATCCATGCAGCACCCGCCATCAACAGAGCTGACAGCTGCTGCCTTCGTATGAATAACAGCTGGATCTGTGCGGTGTTGTCATTAGAGAAAGAACAATAACAGAACAGGAGGGCTCGGCCACAACAACCAAACATTCAATTTGTCCCACCAGCAACTGCTGATAACTGAACAAAGTGTGGGCAAGATGGACAGGAGGAAAAAAAATGCCTCATAGTCATATATGTGGGTGGTGAGCATTGTTTGGAAAATGTCAACGGAGGGAAGAGGAAGTAACAAGCCACCTACGGGACTCTCGGAGAGGATGCCCAAACTGTAACTCCAACAGGCCCAAAAAAGGCTCTGTGTGTGTGTGTGTGTGTGTGTGTGTGTGTGTGTGTGTGTTTGTCTTTGTGCTTTTTGAACCCACTTTAACTTGTATTACCCTCCCAGGGATCATAATAAGAAACTAATTGATAGTCTTTGAGCCGCAGGCTGAGGAGAGGGGGAGTTCCTGCAGGAAGTTGACACAAATCAAACTCTCTCTCCCCGAGCCCTTAAGGTCTGGAGCTACTCCAGCCGAGTTGTGATGGGTAACAGCAATTGTGTGTGTGTGTGTGTGTGTGTGTGTGTGTGTGTGTGTGTGTGTGTGTGTGTGTGTGGGAAGGAGGAGGAGGAGAGCAGGAAATGTTAAAGAGAGTGCAACTGAGATAAAGCGAGAGGGGCCAGTGTGGAGTTGACATTTACTGTCCTCTCTGGATGTTGCCTCCTCACTTCACCAAACGAGTCAGTTCCGCTTTTAGACCCAATAACTGAAAAAAAGTTTGAATTAGTCAGGGGAATATTATCAGATATATTAGTGCAATCTGAGAACTAATTCCCTGACAAAAGATAATTGGTGGAATATTGAGAAAGTTTACCTCGTCCTTAAAAAGCTTGTGAGGGTCAAACGAGGTTGTTTCTTCAGGATTCTGAATTGATTGCAAACATTGGTTCTGCACCAAAACCAATCCCAGATTTTTGCAATACTAAATAATGCGTTTCAGCTATAAGAGAGATGCCAATGTCCTACGTATCCTATATTCACACCTCTAAAGAGCTAGTTATTTTTCTTTAGTATGTATACAACGTTTAAATGAGTCACGGGTTTACAGAAAACTAAAAATCGAAGAAGAATACTATTAGCTTTACTTAAATCTGTGGCAGAACGGTGTCTTTGAGATGCTGCCTTTATTGCAGAGGCTCAACACTGCACAATATCCTATGGAAATTTCATCCCACCTCGCCCGGCTCTTTTCATTTTCCCCCTGCTCCTAAAGGATTAGATCGCGTTGCCTGCTAGGTGAAAGGCCCCCCTTCAACAACCTGAGCACAAGCTGAGCATGTGGCTGCACTCGGCTCAGATTCATATCGTCTCCGATTCCAAAACAAACGGCCATCTGACACAGAAAGGCATTCGCCAAATTCCACAGGGCTCAAGCCCCTCCATAAGGGGACTGGCAGGGGCAGGAGGCATGGGCGTAAAATTGCATATGGACGGTGTGGACGTGTCCATACCAATATTCAAATGTGCTGAAATTGTCCACAACAATAGAACGATATGACAACGACGGGAAAGGGTTAATGCGTTCCCTCTTTATTGTCCCGCCTTATGTATTTTGTGATTGGCTTTGCCTCCTGTTGGTTGTCGTGGGTTGTGTTTCGGTTTGCGGTGATTGGTTGCTTAATTTGAGAGCGGTAAAACAGCTTCTGCTGCCCTCTCGGAATCAATCAGCTCAGCTGCTGCGCTGTGAATGCGGCTGACGTTTGACGTCAACTGAGGAAGAATGTCGGGGGAAAAAGGAAAGGAGAAGACAGTCGTAACTATTTTCACCAAACAACGTTTTGTTTATTTTTTTCAGTCAGTGTACATTATAATACAAGTAATAGTAAGAAAATAAGAGCAAAACACTGACGTTATCATGCCAGGGCAATAGGTGGCGGTAATGTGTCACGTCACACGCCATAGAAGAAGAGTGGTCAAAACTAAAGAGGAAATGGCAAAAGAAAAAACCAAAGCAGATGTACATTTGCGCTGTGCAAATTGCGCACCATATGCCTATTGATTCTGCTATGTGCTGTAGTAAAGATAGGTCGCCTTGGAAACAATTAAGCCCCCGTAGACCGCGAGCATCTTGTCTTTTTTACTTGCGCGAATCACCATTCTCTGCAGCCGTCACCGGCTCTGTGTTGTTTCTCTCTCACCGGCTCGCCGAGGCTCAGGCACGCTCGCGCTTCAGCTGCGCTCCAACTCCCCGGTTCACTGGTAAACTGAAATTCCGAGTCGGGGACAGCCCTACTGTGAAACATAAGCAGCCAAGGATGTATGAATATAATAAGTTTTTTAGTGCAACACGATTGATAGCCGCTCAACTCTTGACTAAACTGTACATAGCTGGTTTGGTTAATAAACTAGTGAGCGGTTGGATGCTGGATCTGGGGTGAGGGCGTTTCGCCTAATTGTGTGACGTTTCACCAAAATGTGTCCCCACCAATATGAACATCAAAGTTACGCCACTGGCAGGAGGGGTTTCCTGCTCAAACCTCCAGGGGCGTCTGTACCCATACTCTTGCTGTGTGCAACTTGTGACCTTCCTAAAACTAAAATAAGGTAGACCACTATTATGAGCACAATTTAAAAAAGATACTACTCTAGTAATATTCTTCTAGTATTTTACTGTGAGTAAATCCCATGAAATTAACCAAAAAAAAAACAGCAGCGAGTTGATCTCCACAACAAGTAGTGCCTGTGTAGCGAAAGTCTGATTTAGCTTATTCCACCGTACCACAAAGCTCCATTGTTGACTACAGACTATTACAAACACATCAATGAACCACACAGTGGCACTGGCCCACATGTTCATTACGATAAACATAATCTCTGTAGTCCATTTTGAGCCAGGCCCACATAAACCATCCCTAAATACTCACAAGCACACCGGATATTTATCCGCAGCTGAAAACAGTCCCCGACATCAACAAAAAACAGTTTAGTCCTGTTTGAGCCATGTGTGCTGCAAAACCAAAGTACCCAGCTGTTTAAATAAAACCTTAGAACATATAAATAAATATATACTGTGTGTATTCTTGCCCAGTCTTTACGTCGAGTAGGCCTACAGCTTAGCGGGGTATAGCCAGAAAGTATTGAGAGACATCCAAGCAAATTTTTTGGTTTTGGTCAGAAACACAGACACTCTCAGTTATATATTGAATTTCTTACTGTCTTTTGACTAAAACGTTGCCAAACATGTGTAGAGTGTCACTGGCATCCATTAGAAAAACAGAGCTTGTGGCTCTTTCCGTAGGAATCCTCTTTTACTTCCTATCAAATGTAAGGCCAATAATAACTTGTGTTTTAGCTTTACAGTTGGTCTGCCAACTCCTCCATGAAAAACATCTGGGTCTCTTGACTTAGTAGATGTTTGAATGTGTTCACCAGCTACTCAGTGACTTGGGCTCCCTACTGTTTTCCTCTGTGCAGGTGGAACAGCTGGAAGCTGTTGTTTTTATATTGTGGGGTCAGTGTGTGACATCTGTTGTAGAACATTCCGCTACCTTTTCGTACTGCGGGTATGCTGAACAAAATAAACTGGTATGATGCTATCTATGGTAGGCCCCCTTTTGTTTATATACCTGTTTACAGAACCTAGGCTGTGCATTTACACCAGATTGTTTTCCAGTAAACATTACTTACAGGTATCGATCGGATTGTGAGGAGATATTCGCTGATTTTGTCAAAAAGTGTTTTGAATTACAAACCGCATACTATACACAGCCCTGCACACTGTTAATAAAAAAACTAAAATAGTAGGAGAGCAGCCTTTTTTATGGGCGCATTAGCACAACTTCAATGTCCCCATAAAGATCAAGTAAACGGTCTCAGACTGCTGGACAATCAAAATGCGGCAGACCTTTTCCGAGGGTGTTGCCACTCGGCAGCAACATGCGAAATGGCTGACTTAGTGCTGAGCAAATACCCTGACATATATATTATGACGGATCAGCAGCTACATCTTCACTGCCCAACCTGAACGCTTTCTGCCCACAGAGAGGGCAACAAGGACTGAAACTGGAGGCTTTTCTGGAGTAGATGAAGAAGATTTTATTTAAAATATTAATACCATCCACATCATTCTTTTTATGCTAGAACAGAACAACAGAGAGCTTGAGATGGGGGAGGGAGGGCATCTGTAGTTGTATATTATTCTGACTCATACCACGTGAAGAGTGCACGTATAGTGGAATCGTATCCCTAAACATACCATAATGTGCTGCTTTTCAAACCGACACCACATGCGCCTCTGTGTTTTTTTCCTTCCCCGCAGACCGGCGAGACACAACATGGAGGGGCTATGATTTCCTCCCTCGCAGTATTGCTTCCCAACAGGAAGAAAGTCAATTTAATGGTTTCCAAGAAAAAACAAGACACATGCTGACAGACAGACGCTGATGGCCAACAGAGAACAATGGTGCCTCTCTCACCCCTACCTGTCCAGCACAGTTCAGAGGCTATAGTGGATAACAATGAAATATGCAACCACCATCAAAAATTGCATAAATGAAGCAGAACTGTACCGCTCTTTTGTGTATTATGCGTTTTCTGTGTGAGCTTATGGATTTTTTTTTCCACATGCTGCAACAAATTACAGCTGATTTAGTTCATAGCAGACCACTAAATATTTCACCTCTCTAATTAAAGGCTGTCTGATCCAGTCAAGTCTGTTTCCAGAGAGGCCTTGATCAGATTTAACATAAAGTTAATGTAAACCTTCTCGCTGTGAGGTTTCACCCCCCTCCTCAGTCAGTGTTGCCAGAATCCATAAAGTGTGTGTATGTGTGTGGGGGGAGACACAATGTGCAGCTCATGTGGCTGCAACATGGTCCTATTTAGAGAATACCTCAGTGCTGTGGTATCCAGCACTCATGGACCGTAACCGACTTTTTCTTTCTGCCGTCTGCACCAGAAGGAGCCCCGCACATTCCCAGGGCCTATAGCAAGCTCTGCTGCTCCCTGCGACCCACACCCACCCGCCCTCTCTCTCTCCCTCTCTCTCTTCTAAGCCCCCCATGCTCGCTCGCCCGTCCACCGGTAGGGAATTGGGGGGAAATTCCTCAGCTCCGTTAAAACGGCCTCTCGATACGCACGGGAAAGCCTAGATTCTTTGTCCGTTTGCGAAACTCTAGACACTGGGAAATGGGCTTCACCTTGCAGTCATCTTTTGGTGCTGAGGAAAGGGGGGGACGCGGAAAGATTTTCTGCAGCACGGCAGCTTTCTCCCCTCCAGACAGAAATATGAAGCTCAAGAGAAAAGACGAGCACGCAGAGAAGAGCAAAACACAGTAGGTGAGAGAGAGAGAGAGAGAGAGAGAGAGAGATTTAAGTGCGTTATATAAAACTGGTCTCATATTCTGTATCTCAAGGACTCCAATAACCCGAAAGCACTAAAGCGCAGCATGGGAACAATCCAGAGTTTTTCCATTTAGCTGGAAGTGATAGCACAGCCCATATCATGAATACAGCATAGCAAGGGGGATCAAGCCACTATAGTCGCAGGGACTCGAGCCATGTACACATGAATGTGAGCAGATGTATGAATTAAAGACAGCGTGTGTTAAACAAGAGCATGGGAAGACGTTTCAACAACATACCTTGCTAGAACCAAACAAATGATTACCTGTTGAGTCCTATAGTGTCCCCACACACTTCACTTCTACATACACATAGGTACAAGGAAAGTTTGTTATCACCCTGAAAATATTATTATTTCATTCACTACTTCAAACAAGGGAGCTTCTTTGCATATGTTTAAAGTATATTTCCTTAAAATACCTGACTTAATCAACAAAATATTAGAGAATTATTTTTAATGATAATGATGATGGGAAAAATAGTTTGAGTTGAAAATGGGCTGAGGAATCAAAAAAGAAAGAAAAAAGAGCAGATGTAACTATACGGCTGACACAAATAGAGACACACTCTGCCACAGTGTTTTCACTGACATCACCGGTAGTTTCTTCCTTTAATTATCAGCCACCTTTGGCTCCCATGGCAACCTTTAGCTGGACCAGAGAGCTCCTTTTGTCTCTTCCTCCCTCACATCCCATCCACCCTAACGGGCTGAAAGTGACAAGGCCCGCAGAGCCCACTTAACATGGGGAGAACATTAGCACTGTGACAAAAGCCTATTCTCGCCCAAGAAAAAAGGTCTCGCTGACCCTCCTCCTCCACTCACTCACTCTTAATATAATATGAAACTAATCGGGCATCCGGCCCTCTCTCTCTCCGTGCGGCGTGTGCATATCCCTCCTGGGCTTCCAAACAGCAGATTTCCAGGCCCCTCACCTGCATCCCATTAATACTCGCTTAGCTTCACTTTTTAGCCCACAGGTGCACGCTATACGAGACCCTAGCCTTTTTGCCATGTGCAAGAGCAGGAAATTAATAGTTATGCGTCAACTTAGCAGGTATTCTCCAAGGAGCAGCGGTGTGTATTAGAGAAGAGGGCATATAGAGACTGTACAACATCAGTACAGAAGCGCTCATCTTTCAGGCCTGCTATGTACTGCTCAGCTCAGTGGGCAAGGAATGTGTGCATATACTGTACATTCACTAGCCAACCTATTTAAATGCATGTGTGACTCTTATCTACCTTTCAGCGCCAACAGGCTTCTTGCTCCCATGACGGTTTTGGTTAAGTAGCGTGTGGCCCAGAACTAAAAGCCCTGCTGTGTTCAGCTGCTGTCGGCAGCCGACAGACAAACAGACGGACACACTATCCCGGTTTTAAAGGCCCAGGATGGAGGACTACTTACTAACAGAGGGTGCCAAGACCATCTGCAAAGGGAGTGCATGAGAGAAAACAGGTCTCTCTTTATCTCGTGTCCTTGGACCAGCCGGCTAAGAAGGATGTGGGGTGGTGGATGGATGGGAAATCGTTCGACAATTATTTGTGGAAGCTTAACCTCACGGCTTATGGCTCAATTTCCTGTATATGCTGTCGGTTAATGGTGTCGTGTTAGATTTTCAAACATCAAGGACAATATAGTAAGTTAGTTAGTTATAGCAGAAGCGAGTAGCAGATTCATAGATGTTTAAATGATTTACCATTTCAATAAAGAAGGAATTGTTCAAGATTTTTTATAGACAGATTTGCTTCTTCAGCTTTTATTTACTCTTATCTGTGTGGACATGATAAATAGCCAATTGAATGTACAGTATGTTAGAGGTATAATGCAGTGCTCTAGTAGCTGATTATCCTCTGACCGACCCCCAATAGTGACACTTGATGCTTGAGGGTTCATTTAGCATTTGACTTCCTCTTCGTTTCTGGAAATGTTCAGGTCTCCAAGCTGGCACCTGCTGCTGCAGTAAATATGCTGCCAAAATGCCCCTTCAGTGGTGACACCTAGACCATGAACACACCAAAGATAGTGCGCCATGCTTTGACCTTTATTTCGCACTAGGGAGCAGTATCTTTTTTAGATTCGAGGGTCTGACTTTTTGCTGACAAAAAATGGAATGACCTGGGATATTCTATATCCATAATACATCTTCACACTAGTAACCTCTAGTTATCTATAAGCAGGTAAGAAAAACAAGATGCCAGAAACCAGCCTCCTGTTTATGTGGAAGTTCAGCATTACTTATATGTTTTTTTGGATGCCTTTATAAATCACATGGATTGACAGACGAAAGGGAACACTATTTTATTTAGCACTAGAAAAAAGACATTCCTCATTAAATATACCCACCATTATTCAACAACATTAAAAAACTTCAAAATCTCCACAGGGCTCCCAGCTGAGATCTATCAGGGTGTTTGTTATATAAACCTCTGCTGCGCATACATACACCTGTGCCACAGGCCAACACACATTTCCAGTGCAGCCGGGCACACACACACGCATCAAATACATGTGTGCACATTGCCACATGAGCTGAACACACAGAGTACAGACTGTGCTGCTTTGACCTGTGCATCAACTCGTATTCATACAGTGAGCACATACACTGCCCTCTCTTTCCCTCATACACACACACACACACAGCTCCTCCATCAGGTCGTCAGTGTGTCAGTCAGTGCTCTGGAAAGGGATGAATGCAGCCTTTTCAAGCCGCAGCAGGCCTGCAATATCAACCATTCCAGGATTCACAGGTGCGGCTTCTGCTGGACGGGCCAATTGAAAGGAATATTTGTGTGCACATGCATAACAGTAGATATATTGTGTGTGTGTGTGTGTGAGGTTTACCTGCATCGCGAAAAAAAAGAACAAAACAATATGTCGATCAGGAATTTCCATTATTGGAATAATAGGGAATATTTTAGCTCGTTAACATACAGTCATATATTGAGTTCCTGATTTATTCTGAATTGCCTCATTCCTTAATCTTACACCTGCCCCCATGGCTGAAGGCTTGGCTTGGCCATTGTATTCCCCCTCCCCCCCGCAAACAAAGTACATGCTTTAAAATGGTTTGTTTGTTTTGAAGTCCTTATAGGAGTCTTACGCATATTTTGATGATTATCGGGATAATATTGTTATTCACAATAATTACTTTCGAATAGATAATCCTAACCCTCTGTACTACACAGACACACACACACAACCACACACACAATACATTATATATAAGGATCATAATCACCTGCGAGGCACATGGGCACAGTCGGCGCCCTGTGTTGTGCACCGCTGACTGCACTTTGTCAACAACGTTACCGCACTGCTGGAATGGGTCTGGTTTGAACCCTATCACTATAATTAGATGTTGTGTACGTAAGTGCATTTCTTCCACGACGCCTTTGCATGCTTTGTACTTGCACTCTTTGTTCTTGGACTGAACAGTTGTCAGTGACGTGTGTTGACTAGCTCCGGCCACGTACATCATTACATACGGCGAACGCATATGTGCTCTTGATCCCGATCTTGATGGAAACAAATGCTACATTGCTACATCAGACGTTCAGTCCCTCGGTCTCCCATTAGCTGCTCTACCTCTGGTATGTATAATGTCGAACATAAAGGGGGAATTTCTAAGTGCTTTAAACCCACTGCCCTTAATCTGTGAGACAATGGCATTCACATAGTTTCTGGCTCGGCAGGGGGGCGGGGGGTGTCAATGTCATTAATCACTGATCATGCGCTTCAGACTAAGAGCTCAGCCAATCGACTTGTCTCAAAACAATCAAGGTGGAAGGTTAATTCACTTTCAACACAGTCCAATGAGTGTATATTTAACAACTTCTGTGTGTGTTTGATACAAGACAAAGGCCAATATGTCACTCTCCAAATAACTGACAAGAGAACTTCTTGAGTTGTATGTTAAAGTTTTTTTGGGGAATAGATGGGGTGGTTTGTGCTGTTAGCCACCGCCAGCTACACAATCCTCTAGTGCTCCTTGTCACAAAACACGTCTCTCACACCTCATGTCGTCTGGTTCTCCCTGTCACTTTCGTCAACAGAAGGGCATGTTTTCCATCATCTCCTACCTTTTAAAAGCTTGTGTGTTATAAAAATCCCCAGGGCACGATGTGTGTATGTGTGTGTGCGTTAGTGAACGTGGCCATGCTCGCATACTTGCATGCGCGAGAAAGTGTTTGTGAGTGTGTGTTCTCCTGATGGATGAACTAGTTTTAAAATGTAACAAACTCCATTGGGCTGATTTTGCATCGCGTGTGTCTCTCTCTCCAAACCAATCTGTTGCCAAAATAGAAAAAAAAACAGAGCTTTTTATTGCCAGATCATTAACACCAGCACATGAAAGCTTTCTCTCTCTCTCTCGGACTGTAAGGGGTCCACATGTCTTCCACACCACATAAAAAATACAGACGATATAAAAGATGGATTGGAGGGAGGAGGAAGAGGTATGGTGGCCCTGAAAGCTCAAAGCACTTTTTTTGAAATGACATGAATAGATGGTCCGCATTATAAACATGAACTGTAAATAGATCAGTGCACATCCAGATCCGCAGTGTTTTACAATCAAGTACACCGGAGTAGTGTGAAATATTATCAGAGTGTTGTGGGGGGGGGGGACAAAAAGAAAAAATCAGAGAGAGAGAGAGAGAGCGCAGATGGTAAAGAGGCATGCGAGGGTGGGGTGGGGGGGGGGGAAGTGACGATTTTGCTGCTTTGTTGGCTGATCTTGTTCAATCCTTGTGGTGCAGCGATTGAATTCCCATCCAAGCCTTTTCCTTAAGAGGATTTGGACGCGAGGGTGAGTAGTAGTGAGTAGGCCACAGAACTAACAGTGTGATGGGAGCAAACCCGTGATGGAGGGAGGACAAGGACAAAAGGAATGGGTGCAGGAAGAAAGAACAATTGAGAAACTGCAGGAAAATAATGAAAAAAGCCATTTCTATTTACCTGGGTGATGATATAAAAAAACAAAAAGAAAGAAGCAAATATCAAGGATAAATTTTGCTCATAAACGCGTTTATCACGTCCGGCAGAGTTAATGTGTTGGCAATTTAGAGACGGGAAGATGGCGGGGAAAGGTTAATGAGAGAAAGTCCCACACAATATAACTGTCAGATGGAGGAGATGGAAAATGGGGGACGGTAACGGTTTAAAGGAACGGATAAACTGAAGGAAGAGAGAGGAGGAGATGACTGCAGAGGAGCGGCAGGTGGTGATCTCTGATCCCATTATCCAGTCCTAATCCTGACCAGCAGTGAGCATGTTTGTGGGATGTGTGGTGTTTGTGTGTGTGTGTGTGTGTGTGTGTGTGTTTGTGTGTGCCTAATTCTCACTGAAGCATCAAGTCTTTGTCAAACTGCAGCCAATTTTAAGGGTAAAAAAAAAAATCAAAAGACAGTGAAATTTGTTAAAATCTTACTATACTTAAACCTCCAGCACATATCTTTTATATAAATGTTTGTGAAACAGTCTAATTGTTCCTCCAAATGTGCATTTCATTTAGAACACAAACTGTGTAGCACTTCAAAGACTATAGCACTTACCACAGCTAAAAGAAAAAAGGTATGACAGGCCAAATTGGTGACATAACAGAACGTTTAAATCTTTCTATTCAGTGAGACGAATGAGCTATTCAATTCTACCAAATCTTTTTTTTCTTTTTTTTACCTTGTTCATTTTTAGACATTTTAACAAGCTATTTCTTTGTCATTATACGCGCTCCTATTTCTCTCGTTTTTCTTTCTGCTCTCTCCATCTGGGCCTCACTCACAAAGCATCACACTTCTGGCAGCTCGCTGCTTGTCAGATGAAATGGTGCGTGTCTCAAGCTCAAACAATAAAACTCAGGAATTAACTTTTCGGAGTTTGAGAAAGTGCAGGTACAAGCGCATGTGATTGGGTGAGTCTGACGCTCGGCATCATGAGAGTTGGCTGCAGTAAGGTATGCACAGCAGGGTTTATTAATAGTCATTGTGCCCCAGTCACTATGTCTGGGTCACAATGTGTTTGTGTAACCCAATGTACAAAGGCTGATTGGAACACACTGGGATGTGTGCATGCATTATACACTCGGTCTGGGTCATTTATTTCTACATGGATGAAATTATATATGTTTTCTGTAACTTATTTCAAATACTGCTTTATAGTGAGAGCTCAAGTGAAACTGGTACACGTACATTCTTTCCCATGAGACCTTGACCGTTGCAGGTCAAACATCAACATCAAAGGAAGCAACTCTATGAGTGAGTTGAGTGTTAGAAGAGCGTTATGGTTACAGGCCAAACTGAATTACTATGATGCAAGTATCTAAATTGCAATGCTGCAGAATTTCATGGGAGCTGTATTTTTTGCATGCGAAAAAGCATTGGTTGTTAAACTTTTAAGGCTTTAATGAATAGTAGTAAGTGCTGAAGTTGATGCAATTTATTCCTGAGATGTAAAATAAATCGCAGGAACACGTTTTATTGTGTCATTATTTTTGGAAAGAAGTGTGGACTGAGAGACAACAGGAATTTTGCACTCTACGTGCAATGAGACCTAAATTCAAATGTAGGTCACGGATTGACTCCGCTTAAAACAATAGTGTGCGTTATTGCATTGATGATCAAATCTGCCGTCAAGTCATTGTTCTGTTTGAAGAGGGTTTTATCATCCGGTCTAATCCAGTCTGGGCCACCATGTGACACAATAATGTCGGATGACTGCAGTCCCAGATGTAGATGTGCGAGTCATTTTAAGTGTAATCCGCCTTTATTCAAACTGAAGACAGATGTGTGTGTGATATGAACCAATGACGGCTAAATCAGTGACATTAGCACAACATATTTGATTAAAGCACTATAAGTACTAGTCAGAAACAGACAGGCAACAGATTGATGAAGTCTTAAATATTATTTGTCAAAACTTAGTATGTGTGTGCTGTGACACTTAATAGTTTGAATATCATCTATGATCGTGAATATATAACTGAGCCTTTCCATGATAGGACACACCTATCTCTGCAGGGAGAGACTGGCAAGTTGAAAATCACGACAAACAAAAGGGCAGCTCCCGGTGGGCTCCGGCATGAACGGTGACTAGATCCAACGTGGGCTAAGTGTGACTCATGTAATTGCACATTAATGGCACCGGCGTCTAATTGTGGGTGTGTGGAGCTGAGCTGTGTGCCAGACTCTGTGTAGGGTCCACATCCACACAGGTTTTTCTAATCTCTCCATCAATACACAAACTTCAGTACCTACAATGTCTTCAAAGCAGACAAAGGGAGGAATGCCTTTCGATGCAATGTTTTCTTGGCAGCGTTACCTGGGTATAGGTCCCTGCAGGTGGGTTTTGAGTACTGAGAGGCCCACCAACATAGAACCTTTGAGTCAAATATTAATGTCAATTACTGCACTAATAATGTGCACATCCACCCCCACTTAACCTTGTAAAACCAGAATGTAGTGGAGTCAGTGGTTCTGGAGAATGCTTATTGTCAAAATCACTTTGTCAAAATCAGTGAATATCTTCTCATTATTCGCTACCTGTTCATAAGTATGTGCGATGAAAAAAATCCAGTGTTGATACACAGCCTATACGCTCTGCAAGCGGGCATGTTGCTAGCTAAGGTGGGGCCCTTTTGTTTCCATACAAGTTTACAAGGCCTAGGCTGTGTATTAACGCCAGATTTTGTTTTCATAGTACGGATAGCGATTGTGAGGAGATATTCACTGATTTTGACAAAAGTCATTGACAGTAAGTTCTGATAGTATATTCAAACTATTGCACCTATGTACGTAAATCCATGTTTGAAGAAGACCTTCAGATTAATGGCATACAGTGAGCAGCATAAGGTCATATACTATTCCACTAACACGGTCACCTGTGTGGATTAACAGTTTTGGAGTCAAGTGAGGTTCAAACAACAGATGCTACAGATTAGCATGCTGTGGCCAGAGAGCGCTTCTGACCTCTTAGCAGTGTCGTCCAAACTAAAGTCCTCACTTGGCGTGCAAATACCAGAATGGTCACTGCAACACAAGGTCAGTTCATTTAATGGGGTCAATAGTAGTTTAACTCGCTTGCAAGTTTAAAGTTCAGGTAGGAGCATAGAAGCAATTCATTCTACAGAAAATGTATTGATTTCTTTAAAAATGTAATTTCCTTTTTTAAATTGATATACATTTCATTGACTAAACAATCAATAACCTGATCAAAATAAATGCTGGTTACAGGCCGATTTCAGGGTAAATATATACATTAAAAAACACAACTCTAATCTTGACCAGTTAGGTGGTAGGATGGCCTAGAGGAAAGGTGGCGGACCAGTAACCATGAGGTGGTTTGATCCCCGGCACCGGACATGAGGGTGTTAGTTGTAAAAGTAGTAGTGGCTGGTATAACGTCTACAGTGCTCACCATCTCTACCATTGTGTCCTTGAGCAAGACACACTAAGCCCCAAACTGATCCAGGGGCGCTGTACTACGGCTGACACTGCGCTCTGACCCCCTCTGAAGTGTGGTTACTTGAGGGGGGATATGCGGAAAGACAAATTTCAATGTAACCATTGACTAATAAAAGTAACTTAACTTAACTTAAAGCTAATGGTGTTCGGTAGATGAACTAAAGTTTTGAGTCTAGGCATCAGCAGTTCATAAATCTGTCTGTGTTAAAAATAACAGATGTGATTTTGTTTGGAGAATACAGCCCGCCCTGGGGATCAAACACCAATCACCAAAAAAAGAGGAAGCCATTGTAATGTACATCTGTGTCTGTCTGCGTTTGAGTGATGTTTGAAAGGAACGCTGCGGCGCCAGCTCTTAGTTCCTGTTTGTTGAAACAAATTGCTCCGCAACAAAAAGAATAATGCTTCCACATTTTACACATGTGGGCCAGCTGCCTAATGCATGCACATTTGCTCTTATCAACCCAACAACAGAGAGCCCACAAATAAACAAAAAAAAAACCGAGTAAAACGCGAGATCCTCCGGGGTGCATTATATACTGTATGTGTCCGTTCAGCATTGATTTGCTCCTAAATGGAAAGACCTTCCTGATAATTGCCTGCTTTATTTACTTTGTAAAATTAAATAGGTTCACCCCCTACCACTTTAAAGACAGAGGTGTGCAACCCTAATGTTGTGGCAAAAACCAACCTGTCTTGTTGTTTTAGGGATATTTTGTGTGTTCTAGCCTCCGGTTCGTATTTGAAAATGATGGGGCAAAATTTCTATTCAGGCTCTTTCCTACGTAAATAATTGAATTCTGGCTAAACAAAATAGGCCCAGTACTCGAACCACAGCTTGGCAGCATTTTCAATCTTTAATGACCTTGTGCACGAATAAGCTGGTACTTTTCAAAAGGGCCAATTTATTTAGACAGAAAACAATGCACTTTCAACCGAGAGCACACACGATAAGTAAGAGTCTAGTCTTTCACATCCTTTGGATGCAAGACAGGGATCGGTAACAACTCCTGCAGCTAAAAATGGCGTTTAATGTGTGTGCCAAACCCCTGCTCCCTTCTACACTACATAGCCTTTTCTCAATCCTTTCCCTGTGTTGTAAGCCTGCAAGAATGTGTGGTTTTTCAACAGGGCAGTCTGGCTTTCCTGAAAGTTCCAGAAACAACACAAGATGCTGGCCGACTGGCGCTCCACCCTTTGCTCTAAGTTTTTTCATTGACCCCCTCCTTACTGGCTGTGGATGCTGGGGTCTCGGGAGAGGCATCATGAGCGGTTGCAAGGAGTTAATAGCAAGAATTTCCACAATAAGAGATATGTGTGTGCAAAGGAAAAACAGATATGCCGTGAAGGCTGGAGGACAGAAGTTGTGGTGGTACATTCCACACTAAAGCCTATCAAAAACTCACCATGCAACAGATGTCTCCAGCTGTTTTTTTGCACTGCAGGTTTACCAAAACTGGTCATAAAGCTTGCGGTCACCAAGTTGCACACAGGGAATTGCAACCGCACACTAAACAAAAGCAGAGGCTGCGAGAGTAAGCTATCATCTTCAAAAAGGTATCTTCAGTCGACTCTGTAAGCATGCTCTTTCTGCCGCACACACATGTGGTGAAGGCAGGGGAGTTCATTAACTCTAACTGTAAAAGTGTGATGCCACAATGTCAATCCAAGTGGACAATAAAAAAGGAATCTCGAAAAGGGGGCGAGATGTGTGAGACAATTCCCCCAGTTATGATTTGCTCTCATCATATGACAAAAGCAGTCATTATGGCTTATTACACTTTGGTATTTGGGGAGTTTTTTTCTCATTGGCAATAGTACCACACCGACTAGAACATTATGACCTTTAGATAAATGAGTATTTCAGCAATTTAGCATTTCGCTTCCAAAACGTTTGGAGGACTCAGAAGACAAGAATCAAAAATAGAATGGCCGAGTTGAAGCGGTTCATAGCACTGTTTTTGTTACTTTTTCCAGCCTTGGAACACCAATTTCTCTCTGTCTCCTTCCGATCCCCTACTTTGTTATGCAGCTAGATATTTTCTCAGGCTTGACAAAGCTCCCCCAGAGCCACAGCAGACATTATGCGACTATTTTCACAGGCTGAGTCGTTCTCTCTCCATGACTAATATACAGATTTCGATGTGAAAAACTCTGGAATTCCCCTTTAAGTCGGTCTGCAAAAGCTGGCAAACATTACCTGTTTCCAGCCCCTTCTCCACTGTGATCATTTGCTGGTGTCGTTGTCTTACATTGCAGTCATTTTTGTCTTTTATGTTTACTACAGTATCTAACCATGCATTTGTTGGTACATTGCTATACTTCTTTGCGCATTCACATACATAATCAGTGGAATAGCTTAAAACTGGCAGCAAGTGCGCCTTCAGCACTTTTCCATTACATAGTACCGACTCTACTCTACTCGCCTTTGGTATCAAGTACTTTTCTGGAAGTCGTTTACCATTGCAAAATACTACCCATGATAGTACCACATGTAGTCGTCATATAGCAAAGTTAGCAACCTTAGCGGCTATGTCTTTCTACTCAGTCTTTATCAGGGCCATAGTTTATTTGCACAATTTGTTTTTCGATTTCGGTAACGTTAGGTCCTTTATCTTCACTTCAGAAAAACTTGTGTGTCATTGTTTTTGTGATTTTTTTGTTTGTACCTATACGTACGTTCAGTATAAATGCACTGCAATCTCTTCGACAAGTTGCTGTTGCTGGTATCAGACAACCTGGTAACAGGTGCTCTATTTATAGTGGAAAACCAAAAAAGGCGAGAAGAGTAGAGCCGGTACCATATAATTGTAAGTATCGAAAAGCGACTTCATATGGGACCCACTGATTAAAACAAAGCTCCATAGTGCTATTAGTGATTAGAAACTCCACAGGGCACCTTTAAGTTTGGCTTAACAATGACACTGAGAAAAAAGAGGAATGGTGCTTTCCAACAAACAATGAGACCATGAAGAAAGTTGCTTAAAAAGCAAAGTTTCTTTGGTGAAATGAGCAGCACTACTGGATTTGGGATATCGCTTAAGTTAGCAAGTATGTTATGAGTCAAAGGAAGCTTAAAAATTCTTAAAGCTTCTGAATATCCCTATTTATATATGTCTTTACATCCACTAATACATTATTTGTGATGAATGTGAAAAAGCCCCTCAGACACTGCGTTGGAAAGCCAGAAGGCTCCAGCATCTTCTGGCTAGCCGAACAGAAAGGATATCCTGCTGAGCGAGGATGGTGCTGGTCATGCAAGTCATTCCACTCACCCTCCCATCCCAATCACTTGATTAAACAAATTATCATCATCAAAGTAATCAAGCTTTGCACCATGCCTGCCCGCTTCCATTATAGCATGAAAACCGATTTAAGCATAGCATGGAAACCATACAGATTATAAGTGAAGCTATGACCTTGGCTGACGTTGCTGTCAAAGGGGCTTATTTTTTGGGGAGAGACTCGAGTTGAAGTAAGACGGGGAAAGCTGGGAAGAAAGGGTGAAAGCAAGATAGAGAAATCCCCACTGTCAATGAGGACAGCGTAAAAAGAGGTTTATGTCCTCAAAAAGTTTTTGTAAAGATTAAAAAAAAAACAGTCAACCATGCACAAAAACAGACTTCCAGGAAAAGGGGTTAAGGGGTCAACTGTGTACCTGACTGTGGACATGACACATTCTGACTGGAGGCCTCTGTTTGTCTAGAGACATTCTCCACCCATCAAGAGGGCTGTGTGGTCGTGCCCCGAAAGGAGAGCGGCGGCAATGAGCGTGTCAGCGGTATTTGTATTTAAAAAATCAAAATGGATTCCATCTGACACAGGTTTTCTCTGCTCTAAAGCCTCTCTGGGCTGAATAATAAACCCAATCCCTCGACGTCATGGAGGAGTGACTTCTGGGGTGCTGGATGGCGCATGGGGCTGTCTCTGCTGAAAGGGTTTACAGTCGGCGTGGAGAACACAGATGGCTGTTAACAGAATGCATTAGTAAAGATTAACTCGCCTGGTAGAATCGCCACATTAGTGCCTCTGATCATGTTAAAACCCACAGCGTGTGGTATGATGATCGGGCTTGCGACTTGACCTGGGGCTGCACAGTTAATTGTGTGTGGCGAATTTTCTTTTCAGGGAGCCATTTTTTGAGGATATTGGCAATATAATAATGTTGTACGATGTATAGTGTCCACCATAGTTGAAAAAGGCAGTGAAAAATGTTAAGAGCATGCAAACTGTGCAGGCTAGTTATGTTAATCCTAAATTGAAGCATTTGAAGAAGGAACTCTGGGCTTTCCAAATGGTGACAGTCATTGTTCCATATGTTCAGACAGTTTTTGCTCTCAGACATTAATTGATTAAGTATTAAGTATATAACCTGTCTTGTTCTGGTAGGACTAGGGCTTAAGGTGGCTAATGATAGATAATGCTAACAACCTTTAGAGGGATACTCCTGGGGAACTGACGTTTACCAAATGTATGACTCTATGGAAGCTCATTGTTGATGGAAGAAGTGGTCATTGTACCTTATTATCAGATTACAGACAATACATTTATGAAAAGGCCTTCAGTTTGACATGAATGAAACTTCTCTCAAAGTATTTTCCTTTTTTAGATGTATGCCCAGTAACATCCTTACTCGGTCATACAGTGTGACTCACTGTCTGGACTGCTTGGATTATGCGGTCACAGTTCAGACTTTCAAACATCGGATGTCTGCCACAACGGTACACAGGAACATCTGAATGCTGAACAAACGGTCTCGACATCACGGTTCCATCCAAATCAAAATAAAGAAAATGAAGCGAACCTTAGCAAAGTCAGCATTTGCTGTCGCCTTTGAAATTGAACTAGGATGAAAAAACGTGCATATGAAAATATTACTGAAGACTCAAAAATGTTTGTTTTTTGCTTAGAGTAAGAAGACTTGGGAGAGACGGATGCATATTTTTCTAAATATGGAAAAAGCTGTTTCATTATTAAATTACAGATTGTGTGCTGCTCATGAGGAAATTATTACAAGCTTGAGGCATTCAGGAGTCTACAGAGACTATACACGTGGAGACGGAGATGAAAACACATCTACTTCCGTTTTTTTTTTTGCGTTCCATTAAGATTCACTTATTCATGAGTGTTCAATTGGAGCTTTTAAGGTTAGATGAGTTTACACATCGGCACGCATTGGGAGGAATAAGTGATATGCGCTACATGGGGAGTTCACTAATGAATTCCCCCTCTCTAGTTCATCAGTTTCCCCAAATACCCTCTGGAGCCTTAAAGTTTTCTCATGAAAACAGCTCTAAATTAAGTGACTGCATGGAGTATAATTTGCGGTCTGTGATACACCCAGCATAGAAAGCATGATTTATAAGCCTCAGCTCATTGGCTGCTGTTTTGACTCGAGAAGGGGGGAAATAATGGAAACACCAGACATTATAAGTACATTTTTTCTGCATGGAGGAACGCCAGTGCAGATATCAATTTGGCGCCTTTTAGAGACAATAAAAGCAAGCTCATAAATAGGAGTGAGCACAGATGTGGTAAATTTGCCGTGCTGTTTTCCACAGCAATCTCGGGAGTTGGACAGGGGGGAAAAAAACCCTAGTTGACGTCATGGCTTCGAATATCTGCCATTCTTTGTGGGGGAAAAGTTTACAGATGGAACTCATTTGGCCCTAAGATCATCGCCTATAACAGAACAAAGTCAACCATGACAGTTTCACGGCACCGCGTTTCATTTCACTTCATCCTTTAACAAGCCGACCAACAAAACCTGAACTGACCACAATCTAAGCTAATGATATTTAAAACAGCTTTAAAGGAAGAAAGGCAATAAGCCAAGCTCTTGTCCCATGTCAGAGATTGAATTTTAGCTTTACAGTAAATTGCAACGACCCCATAATACGCAATTCTTAAAATACTTTTTTATGTTCTTTAACATCTCTGGACATTATACATTTCATCAAACAGCGAAGTAAAGTTAAAACGATGTACTCAATGTATATACTGTATAAGTCTAACTATTTGAAGGGCCAATTGTTTTTGAGTTGAAGCTATTGTTTTTTATGAATATCCACTGTATTCCTAGCTCCAATGATTCCTTGCATGAATTATGGGCACGACTTCCTGTCATCGAACCGGTGTCTTCCATGGTACACTAGAGAGGTACACTAGAGTGATCGGGAAAATAAAACATTTGGGAACCCACCGGTTACACTTCAACTGAAATAATGTGACCATACCTGTAAAGAAGTGGCCTAAGATAATGTACTGGAGCATATTTAGCTACTTCTTTGACGTCCGCTGCCACAGACGGTAATGCAAATGAATGAACTATGAATGAGAAAGCACAAAGAATCTTTGATGGGAGTTTAAAAGTCAAAGCGGACCAGGTCCAGTATAGTCACACACTTAATGCTATTGGTAGCACTCTGTCTACCACATGGGTCTCGTCCCAGTCATTTCACCCCTGCCAAGTTAGACACTTTTCACACCTCACACAGAAAGCTCCAGACAGGTCCCGTCTGGCTTGGGAAAAACCTGAACACCAAAAGGGGAGGCAGGCTTCACACTCTCCCCCCTCTCTTTTTCCTTCCCCTCCCTCTTTTCTTTTCTTTCTGACTGAAACTGGAAGGCAGTAAAAAAAGGAGAGAATGAAAGAGAGGAAGAAAACAGACGTACTGACACAGGGTTTTCCCCATTTCTCTTTGTCACAACCACAATCCCCTCCACCGCAGTCCTGCCAAGGAAGTTTCCATTTGCTAAGCTAATTAAATAGAAGAAAGGGGAGAAGAAAGCGGGAAGAGGGGAGGAAAGGGAGAGAGAGAGAGAGTAATGTTTCAGGTTTTAGATGTCTAAATATTTTTATCCAGATTGCCACAAGCACATGTTGAGGCTTTTGTTGTCCGCTGTTCAGGCCAAAAGGTGGCTGTGGCCCAGGGCTAACCAGTGCTGCTGTCACATGCCTTCCCTAATGTGTTTTCCCTATGGGTTGGTGACTGGGATGATGACAGTGTATTTTAAACACGTGGCTATAAACCCGCACACACACATAAATAAAGGGACATAAAAAAGGCACGGATGCAGAATCCTGCACACACAAACACATGTACAGTCAGTAAACAGATTTTGACGATTTGTGAGTCTTTACTAGTCTAAGCACATGCCCCCGCCAAAGTAAGAGTCTCTTCCAACTTGTCAACAACAGGAGGAGGAGAGAAAAAGCAGCTCTTATTAAACACACATACATCCTGCAGATGTTAGCAAATGCAATGCAAGCACCCATATAGTTTGGGAAAGGAAAGAAACAAAGGGGTGTACTCAGGGCTGGGTATCAAAGTTTGATATATTTTTTTGGCACAGACTGATATGCCTCCATAGAATCGAGTATCGAAATATACTTTGTTACTTTTAGCTTGTGTATTTCATTGGAACTGCAGTGGCTGAGGAGTGCATTTGTGGCTATCTAAAGGCAGTTAGTTCTATCGGTAATCATAACATTAGTGAACATTTTTTAAAGATACCCTGCGCAAGTGTACTTTTTGAAAAGACAAACAAGATATACAGTATATACTGTGTTTCCGTTTCCCTTCATTTCTTGCAGCAGAGTTAAATAAAACTCCACTTTTCTTCAGTCTAATCCAAAAACAAAGTGGTATAATGACAGGCAGCAGAGAGATGTGGCAAGTTGGTGTGGGGGGCATGTAGAAAAACAAAGAGAGAACATGTGTGTGAATGTGTGTTTACCTACTTGTGTGTGAATGCACGCTGCATGGTGACTAAACAGGAGTTCATGCTTGGACACACAGATGGATTCAGGGAAAATAGGGGGGGCGGTGGTGGTTTGCTGTTGTTGCTTTCAGTGGTCCAGTAGCCCCTGCCTCCTTTGCCTTCTGTAGAGTCCATTAGCGATTGCATAATGCTTGGCAGACAGGGACCGGGTGAATGCGACCCCCTGAAGGGTCGGACACTAGCGAGGAGGTAGGTAGGTTGCCCCGCAAAAGCAAGAAACTCGCTGTTCCCATGTGTGTCAGTGGCGGATTTATTAGGCAAACAAAAAGAAAGCAGTGGCTTTTTTTTCCACAGACAGACAAAACACAAGCAGTCACACGCAGAGTGGTGGTGTTTTTTTTGTGTGTGTGTGTGTGTGTGTCTTCCGTATGAAGAATTCTAGGGTAATGCGAATAAAATAGCATCATTAAAAATACAGCAGGAGAAGCAGCAGTCGCAGCACGGCATCTGGCCTCTGCTTTCTTTGCATCTCTATGCAGCACCAGACAAATTTTCATTTCTCTGCTCCGTTTTTATATCTTTACCTCTTTATGTGTTCAATTTCATCCTTGATCATTATTCCGTCTTGAGTGATAGTAAATATAAGTATGTTGTCCGCCAACCGCAGACAGGTACTTTACTTATTCATCTTGAAGTACATGGAAAATGAAGTTCATGAGACGAAGCATATTGCTTTTATCACCGGAGAATACAGAGAAAAAAAATCCAAAATAGAAAGTACACGCCTCACTCGGGCTCTGAAAGCCTTGTGCTGTGTAGTGCAACAAAGCGAGTGAAGTGTCGTTCAGTTCGGTAGCCTTGCAATAGGGTGTCAGAAAGGATTAAAAATACACTTGAAAGAGTTGAAAATAACATGCTTTCAGGATTCATCTATAGCCTTCATATCAATCTATGCAAGAGGAAAGAGTAGTGCGGGGTTATGTGTGTGTTTTAGAAGTATTTGTCTGGTAAAATGCACCAGGCGGCCTCAAGTGAAAGAGGAAGGTCAGCTTTGGTGACTGTGCTGTTTATTTCATTAATAAAAAAATCAGCAGATACAAAAACTTAGAATTGAAGCCAGAGAAATAAAAACTCAAAAACTGCCCTGGGACTAAGGTTATGCATCCTTCACAATACACATCCTGCAATGTTTCCCCCCTCCCTTGAAAAGCCATCAAAGGCCTCAAGTTGAAGTCTTGTATTTTGGCACTTTGGCCTTTTCATCCTTGAAATAATATAAGGGATTTTCACAGGCTTTTCCTTCTGACTGTTTGAGGGTATAGTTTATTGTAGCGATCCGACCTCACTTGCCCTTTTTGGAGAAGAGACCAAGACAGCTTTCGCCCTGAATCATTTTTGGGAAGAAAAAAAAAAAGGTCACGACAATCCATTGAAAAATGCCCAGGAAAAGAAACAGACATGCCAAAATCTTCCTTTTTTCTTGAACCTCGAAAATCCCCCTTGAACTTGAACAGAGACACTCCATGTCATTCTAGGGGTCTGTTTCTCCTCCATCCTCCATCCTCCCATGTTCCTTCAATCTCTGTATCTCTTCCAACACACTCCAAGTTTTCCTCGGCCGTCCTTGAACACCAGACCCGTACTACTGATTCCATCCCTCCTCCTCCTCCTCTTGAAGTGATTCTTGAGTCCAGCGTCAGAATGCAAGACAGCACATCAGAACCCACCACCCCCCAACCCTCTGTAAATCACAGATGTGAAGGGAGGTGAACAACAGCCCCGCTTCCCACCAAAAACATGACACAAATTACAGACCACAACATCTGCTGAGTGGCGTGCACAGCCCATAGCTTAGGCCCAGACAACACTCTTCATCCTCGAAAACGTCACAAGAACAAAAAGTTGCAGAAGAAACAAAATTGATACTTCCACACTTACAATGTTGACTTCATCTAATGAGAGATATGATGCCGACATTACCAGCATGGCTCCTCTAGGGGTCTGCATTCAGCAAAACAAAAAAATGTCTTTGAACTAGAGGCTTCAAACGTGTGAAGAGACCACACATGTTGCATTACTGTCAAAGTATTACCAGCTATAAGTATGAGGTGAGAAGGCAAGTGAAACTAAAAGTAAAGTACATCAATGGTTTCTAGACAAAAGCAAAACCATTTAATATGAAGCTATAGGGCTGTGGGTGACAAGCAAAATCAGTTATCTTGTTCAGGGTTTGGGTCATTTATTTTTAAAAGCCATGAGCAGCATGTTGTATCGGAAAGTTTGGACACCGCTGAGTTACATGGTACCCCTGTGATGTGGCAGGGTAATTAAAACATTGACAAATGTGCCTAAAGCAAGTTATCAACCACTTGTCAACGCCACTGCCAATATTGAGAATCAATGTCACGTGTCAAGTTCCAGTGGGGCCTTCAGGGAACCCAGATAAAGGGAAGGCAGATATTGATCAGGTTCAAGTTAAAGTGTGTGTGTGTGTGTGTGTGTGTGTGTGTGTGATTTGTCTGTGTGTAAGGTTATCTAGATCCTGGCGTTCAGGCATACCAATCCTGCCATAGTCTTGCAATGAATTTCCTTACATTTTGCCAAAACTATGTGGATTTTTCTTCACGATCATCGGATGGAACACTGAAAGTGACCAAAGAATATAGAATATCCAACTTATATTGTAATAAATGCTTTATGAAACTTTGAATTTGTGTCGTAAATATACTTTTTCAACTGTTGTGGTCACGTTGTGGCTGTAAATTGGTCACTCACTCTTTGTATTTTTCGGCTAATTTGCATGACTAAGTTGAAGTTTAATCAATTACCTAGGGGTTGTGTTCAGATACACAGCCCTGGTGTGAAAGAAATAGAAAAACATGTTAAAATGTGACTCTTGAGGGTGACCTCATGCAAAGCGAGGAGTCATTAAAACAACAGTGTCTGAATCAGCTAATTGGACAAGCGGCTCCAACAGAGGAAGAGGCACTGCGCCAAGCGACAAGTCACAACCCACGGAGAAACAACAGGAGGGGGGGACAATGATGACAGGGCCTGCACATGAAAGTGCCAAAATATGTAATTCCAATGAGCCGGCCAATTTGCAGGGTGATGTGCCCTCAGAATGGGGGAACCACACTGAAACTGGACCGAGGAAACAACAGTTATGAACAGCAAGATGAGGGTCCAAAACTAGATTATAACTGTTGATAATACAAAGGTGAAGCGGGAAATAGAGAGTAAGGATATTGCTGAGGTGAGCCCTATCCATTTACAAGTCACACCCATTCAATGACTGCCACCAAAAGGAGGAAAAAAAACTAAAGATTTATTTTTGTCTAGAGAGCTTGATGGCTGCAATATTGATGGGATTTTGACTCAATAATGCATCTCTTTCCGTGAGCATATACCTGTGCAGCTGCCATAGGATACAACATCACAGCAACAAATCACTTCAGCTGAAACACTGGTAGAGTGGTACTGTCGGTTCCCTGATAGTCAGTGTGGTGATCAAAGCCTTCGTTTCAGATGTCATATACACGCCCTATAACAATGTTATAGAAAATGTATCGTAGATTTGAATGGATACGAAGTCAATACAAGCAAGTTGAATACACTTTACCCATAGAGGTCCCATTAAAGGATTGTATATTACCATACCAAAACAAAAAAAACTCAGTAGGCACTCGGCAGTGATCTTTTTGACCTCTACATGTAGCCTATAGTTCAGTATCTTAAGTGACATGACATTGTCAAAGGCTAAATCTCGTGCATAGCGCCAGCAATAGGCCTGCCTGCTGACTTGTCGGACACAGAGATTCAATGGACCAAGAGTCTGACTCCTTCTCGACAAACTACAAATAAAACGTTTCGTTATTGTTTATTAAACAGTCGTTTGGAATGGAACTGGAAAAGCAGTAAACGTTCCAAGGATTTTCTCAAACAAATTGACAAACAAAAACAACAGCAAAAGAAAAAGCAGCGAGCCAAGTGAGCGGTCCCCTATACTTACGTGGACCCAAGTTGCCTTTCTCCCCCCATAGGCTATCATTCACCCCCGTTTAAAAGTTCGCTTTCCAAAAAAACTCACCCTTTCCCCGGAGAGGAAGACGGTCAGCCCGAGGGTCATAAGTATCCAAACGTTCCTCATTATTCCTCTTTATTGATTAAAAGCGCGTTGGAACGAGCGAAACGTCAAATCTGTTCCCCTCTTCTTCTGCTTCTTCTCGGTCCTTGCACCCTTCTCTCCAACTCCTACCGCTTCGCTCTCTCTCAGGAGTGTGGGATCCCACCGGATACGTGTTGCTTTTTTGGTTATTCCACCCCCCCACACAGACACTCTTTTCAGGCAGCTCTTTTTGTTTCCTCCTTTTGATTTTAACTGTGTAAATCGAACAATATGTAATTTATAAAATCAAAATTAAACACGCAATGTGATCGCAAAGTCCTCCGCGCGCCCTTCTATCAGCGAAATCCGCACGAGACACGTAAGCTCGCTCTCTCGCTCGCTCTCCTCTCTCTCCCTCAGCGCTCACTTGAAATAAACGAGGACAAAAAAGTGTTTAGGCACGAGCACGACTGACGCTCCTGCTGCTGAGCGCGTGCGCTGCATTCGGCTTTGTCACCGCGAGAACTTGCGACAAAGTAGCACCCCAAAAAAAGGGAAGCCAATAATAACAGCAATCACGTCGAAAGAATTTACGTTGTCTATTGTCGCAAAGTGAGCCCTCAAAGGAATCATTATTGATAATTGTAGGCCATATATTTTTTTATACAGGGTAGGTGGGATAACAGACCTCGTGAGGAAAATCATCACAGCTGATTGGGCCATTTATCTCCACATCTGAATAATGATCATTAATTGCACCCTAAAGAGGATTCCACAATTTAATTCAGTCGGTACGCTAAATTACAATCAAGTGACGTGTTTACTGTGCAGCAATGATGTTACGAATGCATCCTATTAGTCCATTATTGCAACTGTAATGCAATCAAAGCTCAGCCCATTATATATGAATAGAGCACACAAACATCATGTAAGAAATACAGTACACAATAGAGATGGAATTAAACGCTAGAAATTGTTATATTAATGTAATAACAAGGAAGACCCATTAAAATTAGCCTTTTATGGACTAAGTCTCCCCCTGCTGGTGTAAATGAAAAACGCCCCTTTATAATCTACAGAAAAATCAAATATTCTAATATTTACCTGTAATCTTAGATTGGCAAACCTCACTTAGCTTTTTTGTTGCTAAATTTGGATGTACGTTTGCAACTTTTGTTTTCAAAGCTTTATATTCATTCAATTCAGGTCATTGCTTGCCGATTTCAGATTTTGTACCCCCCCCCCCCGCCTGTAAACTCTACATTAATCTAGGTGTCTTATTGTCAATGGTTGAAGCAGTAACATTTGTCAGAAGTTAAATTATCTCAAACCCTCTCTCTTACAAATCTTGTGTTTTCTTTATAAAGGCCTGTGTTCAAAACCTCGTTCAGTGGGTAAGTGTGCACACATATACCTCTTTATGCTGCACACAGTTTGTAAAAATGAAGCCTGTGGGCCCACACCTAAATAAACAACTTTCAAGTTTACAGACACACATGCATCTACATCTACATATTGACAATACTAAGCTTGCAGGTAAAAAAAACTCTGATAATAAAATAAATTAATAATATTTCATAATAATCACTTGCAGTGCATTTTATTTGGCTTCTTAAAACATGTGCAACTTTCATGTTTTGATGGACAGTTTTGGTAATTATTCAATTCGAGTAATACATACGTTTGGGTTTTTACATAGAGGGCAGCTTTTGAATGGTACACTGAAGACAAGCTCGCCAGCTCAATCTTCCCCTACGCAGTTACATTTCCAGATCATTTAAATTCAGTGGAAACACAATTTTCCCAGAACCTTTTAAAAACCACTAATTCCGCCCGATAACAGCTTTCCCTTTGTACAGTAAACCCCACAACTCTCCTGCTCACAAGTACAGCTAAACTAGCTACATTCCTTTGTCACTGTCTTCGTCACATATAATGCAAGTCCGTTTTGCAGATACAAGTTGACTTCCTTCAAAAGTAGACACCAAAGACATATATGTGAGTGACACAATCTGTTGTATAGAGGTACTTATGCACTGGTGGAGTTATCCCAAAATCTTACATGTATGTCCATTATAATTTGATATGTGAAAAATGCTCTATCTAAGTACAAGTTGTTTTATCTGAAAACGCAAACTAAACTGCACAGTTCAGCCTCATGATGTCACAACCTTGCCACGGTTTAACCAATTAACCTTGACACTCAGATGGCAAGATAAACGATTCAGAGCCAAAACATTTTAACTTTGTCCAATTAGAGCCACACTGTTGAACTCCTCATTTTGGTAGAATAAAAAAGGTTCAGGAATTTTGACAGGCAACTAAAATCTGTCGACTTGATTAACAGGAATATTTCTGTGTGCAATATATCATCACTGTGTAAGCTTTATGTGGAGCTTTCACAGGTATTCAACTTCAATTTAGAACCAAAACACATCCCCACATTGTAAATCGAAATCAAATGACTTTTAACAGCTCCTTGCTCACTGTTATAATGGTTTGACAACCACCATTTAGGCTTCAAGCGGTAACACCAGTTAAGAGAATCTTCTAGTGAGAGTTTGACTGAAATCCTGCTGTATTTTCTGATGAAGAAAGGAGTAGTGCAATCTCTTTTTTTCAACAGGTTTGTAAAGCTGATGTTTTTTTTATCCAATATGTAACTCTATACATTATAGTTGAACTGACATTTGGGGATACACACTTATTCCAGAGAAGACCGCTCTCACATTTGTTCTATAGATATTTAGCTGTGATAAATAGATGTTTGCTTGTGTAGGGGTTCTCTTAGCAAAAAGGCTAAACACAGTTCTGTGTAATGAATGGTACGTGTAAAAACAACTCTCCGTTTTACAGTGGATTACTTGAAAGACTTAGCCCTCAGCCCTGATCAGTAATTAAAAAACTCTGCCGGTTGCCTAACAAGTGGTTCCTGCCAAGAAATAGCCTGGGCCCCGTAAAGCAGCAAATTGTCGACTTTACACTTTTTTTTTTTTTCCTAATTTCATAAATTACATATAACTTGATAATTATTGTGCTGTAGAGGTGCTGGTTGGCAAATTTTACTAACTTTGGACTGAGCCAGGCTAGCTTTTTCCAGCCTATGCTAAACTAAGCTGACTGGCTTCTGACTGCAACTGACAACCGGTATCGTTCTTCTCTCCTGATTCTTGCAGAAAATGTAATTTAGCACATTTCCTAACACAGTTCTTGTTTCATCTGACCAATTCTCTTTGTCAATATCAGAGTGTTCATTCTCTATGACTGCAAAGACACAACCTACAGCAGAAAAACTAAGTGATACCAGCCAGACTTGGACCAAAAACCGGCGAGTGCTTGACCTAATCGCTTTGGGTGTGGCACAGTGGAAATTTGGAGCTCTCCAACTTGTTAGAAACACATTTAAAACATATCTTGTGACCCATCCCCCATCCTAAAGCACAAGCTTCCCATGCCTCCGCCTCCTCCTTCTCAGAGGGTTTAACTCAACTCCTGGTGCCCCAGATTACGCAGCCAATTAGGACGAAGGCAAAGCCCCTTCTGCCACCAATCCTAGCTAGAGAGTGTTGTTTAAGAATGTGTGTGTGTGTGTGTTTGGCAGCCTGTTGTGAGGGCAGCACAAGGACACAGAATGATTTAAGGGTCTTATGGGAAGCCTTCGATGATTTAAATTAAAAAAAGAAGGTAAATAGTAGTTTGGGATGACAAACAGTGTGAAGACAGTATAATTTGATTCCCAAATAACACATCATCCAGAGGGAATTATGCATGCAATGTGTGCTCGGCGTCCCTTATTTTAATGTGAATTGAATATCTTTCCGACTCTATATGAAGTGGAAATCTTCAAAGTCGTTATGGATTTCATCATATATTTTTTATTCAAAAGCACCACCGGCAGGCAAATAAAAGATTTAAATTCAGAAGCAAATCCAAGCTAAAAATATGATGTGTGCGGGGTGACGGTTCAGGGAGTTGATTTTCCAATGAGGGAAGCAGAAAGAAACCTTAGTTGCTGCTTGAGTCGCACATGGAATGTCTGCTTCATGTCAGTGAAAAGGCACACTCGAAGCATTCGGCCACTTTCACACATACACATGCTAGTCATTGAGTGTATGAGGTCATTGCCTCAAAGGTGGCTGTGAAGCTTCTAATCTAGTGTTTATGTGGGTGGTGGTGTTGGTGCCATATCTGTCGACTTGAGTGCCATGAGGGATGGCCTGCTACCTCAAAGATGGATGCCAGGATGATGCTCACTGTTGTTCTTTACATCACTCGGTTGGTTCATTGTCGTCTTTTCTTTTGTCTTTTTGTTCTTCAGAGGGAATCAGGGTGCTGCGGCTGAACATTCTCAACGGCTTGCCGAGAATCCCAAATCTGATTGGTTCGATGAATTGAGAGAGAGAGAATATCGGGTGAGAGAGATGACAAACTACAGTATATATGTGTAGATAGTACGTCTAGAATACTGTATTCCCTCTTCACACAACAAGAAAAAGAATACAGTATATCTTTACATAGGTGCAAAGTAACAAAGTAAGTTTAGTTATCATTTCTTCTTTCAGTTGATTAGAGAGCTCGCCAGGTGGGGATAAAGTTTCCCATTATATATGAAATATGGGGTTATTCATTTTAAACCATACAGTGAAACACTGACAGTATTACATATAATTGTTAATTTATCATTAAACTGCCAAAGGGACTAAAGATGTAAATTTGCCACCGGATATAGCATTGCGTATTTACATAAATGTTCATCAATATGCACTGTCCCTATAAATGAATGAATGAATGAATAAATAAATCAATAAATATCAATAAATCAATAAATATCAATCACAATAACCTTTAAGATAGAGTTTTTGGCATAGTGTGATGTTCACAAGTCCCTTGCTGTTTGGTCAACATCATTGCACACATACCAGTAACTCTTATTTGAGTATGGCAGTAGTGAAACAGATAGCCTACATCCATCATACCCTTGAATAAAACAAATCCCATCTTCCTGAGCATTATATCTGACATTTTATAAGATGATGATATTTCAAGCCACGCACCTGACATGGGCCAGCTGTCTATCGAGCTCCTCGGTCAGGGCCTCTGTGACACTGGCCTCGGCCCGCGGTGCGCTGTGCCTCCCGGCCCGGCTGCCTGAGAACAGATGGGGCGACTGTTCTTTGGGCGAGGGCAGCAGACACACCATCAGTGGGGATCGCTGATTAACTATACTGCTGAGGGCCGGACGCCTCTGGAACGTTCTGGGGGGAAAAAAAGTCATATCAAGGAGCCGGGCCAAAAGAATTGTATTAGATATATTCTTTACAACTTCCTAGAGAACATTATGCAAATGTAAAAAGATGTATTAGAGGAAACTCAAAGGGCAACGAAAGTTTAAACATTTCTCTCTGGTACATTGTACTTGCTCAACTGGTGGTAGAAAGTCATAGAACAAACTTATGAACTTTCAATGTACATTTCTCACTCCATTACCATTAATATACAATACTAAAGATGTGTCTATATAGTAGTTCATTCACGCATAGGCAACAGCTGTATAAGCATTTTGAAAAGGAGACACTCCTCACATTTTCCATGCTGTCGTTATACACTATACATACAGTACGTATACCATAGAACACATAGTTGGAAAAAAAATAAAGAAAAAAGCACTCCGGAAACTATTTAATCAGAAAATCTGGTTCATAAGATCCAGGTGCAATTCCAAATCAATTTTTTTTTAAAATACATAGTTTGATGGATTTTTTTTTTCGCAATCTTTCCAACATCTATGAGGCAGCTTGGAAGCAGTGCTGAAGCTAGTCCAAATCATTTTGTGTACAATCCAACCCTCAGGAGGAGAGAAAACTTCAAGGCCCCAGCTTTTGAATCTTTTGTCTCAACCTGATGGCAGGAGAGAACACTGGGGCCTCTGACAGAAATACACAACTGCCAATCGTGTGTCAGACACGGCAGAGCAACATAAAACATGATGTCAGTCAGTCCCTCCCTATCAGACACGGCTATAAATCTGTCTACATCAATCATATTCTACTGACATGACAGCCATCAAACACACAGACAACTTTACTGCCGCAGCTATCAACTCAGGTTCAGAATGTTTAAACATTTTGCCAGTTAGACAATACAATATATCAATACGTTAAAGCTGCTGTCATCAATATTTTCTAAGTAAAGGATACATCACATGACTTATACTAGGCCTATATAAAATTTGAAGCCAGTGTTTATTAACGCATACATAATTATTACCAGATTATGCAGTAACCTGCAGCTGAACTGAGTTTTCTTTTGGTTTAGTTTAACATAATGTTTTGTTTTTCAGGCCTGCAACTTTACTGTTTTGGGTCAGTCAAAGCTCTGAAGACTCACTGTATGCAACCTGTCCAGCACCGAATGTCAAACTTCGCAACCAGCTGATGAACTGTGGGGAAAGAGTTTTCTTATCAAAAAATCTAAACTTAACTTAAAATATGATTTGTTTAATATATATTATATAATAATTATAATTAATAATTGATTGGATTTATATAGCACTTTTCAAGGTACCCAAAGCGCTTTACAGGGTTCCAGGTTCAATTCGTTCACACAGTCATACCGGTGGTGGTAAACTACGATAGTAGCCACAGCTGCCCTGGGGCAGACTGACAGAAGCGAGGCTGCCATTCCGCGCCATCGGCCCCTCCAACCACCACCTCAAACATACAGCAGTCATACACATTCACACGAGGCAAGGTGGGTGAAGTGTCTTGCCCAGGGACACAACGACCATGACACAAGTGGCCGGGCGGGGAATTATATGACTAGGCTGAATTATATATAAATATATAATTATTTGCTTTATGTTCACTTTGTCCAATGCATTTTGTTATTAAAGTTTATTGGGCCCATGCTGCATGTTGATTGTGCACTTTAAATAAATACTGATTGATTAAATAGAAGAAGTAACAGAATGTGCGAAAAAAATTTACTTTTCGCCAATCGAAAATTATTCTACTCTTTTAAAAAAAAAAGTGAAAGTGATGGTATCACATGCCACCTCAACACAACTGTTCCATCACTTCAGCGTACTTGTTGTTGGATGTGTTTTTACGCCCTGTCTCCTTGGGGTCAGCATCCCCCGTCTTCACTGAACCGTTAACGGTTGTGAAGGTCATTCCTGAGTCCCTATCAGACCCGCTGCTCACTGCCGTGTTGAAGGTGTCGGAGTACAGAAGACGCCCCAGCTCTGACTGGATGTCCCTCAGGTCCTTCCTGCCAAACGTCACCCAGGCTACATAACAGAAGAAGCTGTCCAAGCACTGGAAACAGAGAACAAAGGGGGGAGGGGGAGGACAGAAGGGTGTGAAGGGTGTCACCTGGGGTTCTTTAGACTAGAGTAAATTATTTCCGTAATTCATTCATCCATCCATTTTGGTTCATGGCCTCGCTGAATGGACATTCAACATCCCCTCTTTCTGACAAAAAAACCCAGGCAGCCACTTATTCTTCTGTGTTTTCAAAAGGTCAGAATGGCTATTTCTGTCCAGAAAAAAAGGTCAGACAGGGAGCAGGCACTAAGCTGCTGCTGTTAGCGTGATATTTCTCTCCCCATCCGCCCACCTGGCTAAATACTGGAGAGTGCCTGTCAAAGCAAAGCACCTGCGTTGGGTCAACATCTCCTACCACTAACTAATTCATTAAGGCCACCAGGAATAACCAGCAATCAATGTTGTCCTGTTCTGCTCAGTGCTGTCTGTATTCACAGATGGTGAACTGGCCTTTGCTCTCATCAGTTGAAGGCATCATTTCTATTTTTTGCACGAGTGAGGCAATACAGTTATAACTGTTTCAACATGCTGGTTGTGTAAGGAAGGAAAAGTAAGGTCAGTTATGAGTCAAATTAATCACGTTTATAAAAAATTAGGGGACAAATTAGGATTACTAACAGGATCCTTACAGTCATTATAACCTTAATAAAACATTTTAATTGGAGCTGTCCAGTTGCAATTGGGATTTACCTACCGCATGTAGCAGCCATTCTTTACTGTTTGACGAAATCCAGCCCCTGGAAGAACACACAAGAGCTTAGTGTGTTGTGTTTGAATTCTACTATAACATTTTGGTTCATAATCTGGGAGTTGCAAGACTATATTCCTAACAGAAGGCTTTATTTCAACAGAGCATTAATTAGAGCAAAACTTTTTCAAGAGAAACCTGAGATTTCTAGGTGAAGTGTATTAGATGGTTTTCTTGCAGATCTTACTTTGGGCTAGAATGAGAAGTGATTGTTGGTGCCTTACCGCAAATAGATTACCATAACACTTGAAACTATATCAATCATACATATTTCTATGAATTCCATAAATGACCTTACTGAATTCATCCCAACCTGCCCTTACTTGTCATTTACCCTCTAAATGTAAGGTTGGCTAAACATTTTTCCTTAATGGAAAAATATCCACTACTACAGTCAAATGGAACTCAGGAGGTATTCTGTAAAAGGTATGATGAGTGAAGCATCCTTGTTACTATTCAAATGAGATAAATTATTGTTCTAAATCTGAACAAATACAAACTTGCGATATGATGTGTGCTGATTCTGTTCCACCTCCAGGTCCATGACTAGGCTGAAATAGCAGACAGCCAGCTTCTTTTGAGCGATCTCCATTTTGGCCAAAGCCTTCACCATCATCTGCTGATCTGTGATGATGTCCACACTGGCATGTCGGTAAGAAAGAGAGGTGAGGACAGAGAAGAGGGAAAAGCGGATTGGAAGAAGTAAAAAAACACAAAAAGAAATACAAGCCACAGACATTGGTGTATATACAATGATTTAAAACAACAACAACAACATTGAAGCAAGTGATATTACTGATGTGTAATATACATGAAAGAAATGTATAGTGTAATAGAAAACACCCTTATTTTTTTTTCGCATACTTACGCCATTGATGTTTGAGGTTCTTTCTCCAGAGACTTGTATTTAAAGAAACAGGACAGGTAAAGGAGAAGGGCAGTCAGGACTTCATCAAGCTCTTTACTCCTGGAGACAGGCAAGACATTCGTATCAGTGCACATCTTATCTTGTCATTCTATGTACAACAAAGGAAATTGTATGCATGCCTAAAATGACGTTTTTTTTTCTTCTATTCCTCACTTCATTACAGCCAAGAAGCAGAGTGGAATGGGAAGTGAATAATTCTCCTGCAGCAAACTGACAGCCACCTCTGTAACACACAGAGACAATTGTGTGCATATAGCATAGTGTGATGAGATAGTAAATTAATTAATTGTGTAGTAAATTGGTAGCAAAAGAAGAAAAAAAACTCCCAGGGAAATGGTCTGGAGCAAGTCATCACAAATGCGAATATGAGAAATTGCTGATTCCTAGAAAGCCCCTATTTGTTCGGCGATTACCATTGTTCTTACAGGAGACAAAGAGGCACTGCTGACTAAAACCATGCAAGATTATATTTATTCAGGTTCAACAAGATATGGACACTTGCGTTTAACATCATCAATGGTGACGTGGTCCCCCGGTCTCTTCATCAATGACGACCGGTAAGCATTCAGATGAGCAGCACTCAGGCTCTTTCTGGTGCTCTGGCGCCCCCTATTGTTCAACCTAGAGACCTGAGCCAACCTGAGGAAACCGCAATGATCACCACATGCAGGTTAGTATTGAATGTGAAGAGCAAATAACATAATATACACAAAGAGGTGATGATGGGGCAGCATTTCTTTGCCTTTGAACAATCAAAAATATATTGTAAAAGTAGCTTGTTGATTCAGGCCTACCACTCTGATCGCTGCTGAAGGTGGTTGACATTGGCATTGGTTTGCTTCCTTTGCCTCACCACACCCTCATCTGCTGGACTCGAACTAGAAAACACAAGAAGCTGTTTACTTTATTTTAGTTAAACTAAGTTTTCTCATGTTCCCAGTGCCCTGTGTTGCCCTGTTCAATATTCTGTTAACACACAATAATTTTCAAAAGGTTTTATGTTGTCAATTACTCATTTTCCCAGAGAGCCCTATGTTCAACAACATGCCTACACATAGGCCTATTTAACGTGTATCACTGTTACTCCTCAGTATAGCTTCCTCATTTTGCAATCCGCTTTTCCCTCATTTCCTCATTTAGGCCTAATTATTTTTGATTACATTAAAAATGTATTAACATGAGCAATATGCCCAGTGAAATGTATAGGTCGTCTACACCAAACTAACGATATGTATTTCATTCCGTTCTTTCTTCAAAACATTTACATAATTTACTGTTAATTTAGAGCTGGGGTACAAAGGATGCTGGGATTGGGAACATAGGGGTGACCCCCTCGTGACTGCAAGCTATAGCAGGTTGCGTATATGCAAACGCTAATTAGTCCTTTTTCCCGTCTGCCCTCACCTGAACTCGACAGTTAGAGATTCTTCATTCCACACCCAACGGCCTGGAGGCGGTAAAGACACCTGCAAGGTAGGCCAATAATTTAATGTAAAATGGACGTAGGCTATTTATGTGTAATTTTGAGGTTAATCGTAGTTAGGCTACTATTAGAAACTTTAACGTCAAACTGTCACGCCGTGAATAGCCTATAACATGTCAGCACAAAATGTTTTTGTTTTTTTTTTTTTTTGTCACGTAATGTCGTCAAAACGTTTACAATTCGTAGGTCAATGTGGCACCTTACCTTTCTTGGCTCTTCGGGAAAGTTCGACATTTCTGTAAAAAGAACGTTCTTGAGTTTTTTCTCTTTTCTTGAAAACTTGCAATGGGTTAGCTCGTGCTGCTTTTCTTTTGCTAAATGTTGGCACCGTATCCAAGCAACAGCCAACAGGGAAGAAGCAGGCGCTATGGCGCATTTGAATACCCCCCCCCCCAAAAAAAAAAAAAAAAAAAGAAAAGAAATAACAACAGGCTACTTAGTAACTTCTCCTAGTTTGTTGCTTTTAAACAATTTCCCATACAGTAAATGACACATTGCTTCTGTTTTGGCGTTGTCCTTGCAGCAGTTTATCAATTTAACATGTTGTGTTTCATGACATTTTATTTGAGTTTTGTTGTTTTATGTTGCCATTCAAAATATGGTGTAACAACAATTCTTAGAAGCCTTGTGAAAAATCAGGAGAACAAATTTTTTTTTTTTTAATTATGTTTTATTTATTTTCCACGTGCATTCAATTTCCCCCCAAATGTGACTGTATAAAAAGATGCATATGCATTAGAAACTGAGTGTTTAAATTAAAATAACACAGATCTGCTTTTGTAAATGCTCTAAAAGTAAACATTTTATTTACATTTTTTTAAATGCTCTTTGGTGTGATGAGGTGAACATTTTCAGTCAGGTAGTCCAGCCCCCAGCCTCGTTGTCTTTCTTGCAGACTGTCCACTGATGTCAGCAGTTTCAAATCACAGCTGTTTCCTGTGGAAAAGAAATGCACCATCAAGAAATCTCAGTTTTATGATTTATGTATAGAAATACACTCAGCCATTGTTGTTATTAACAACACTCACCAAACAGGCTGGGAAGTTGCTCATCGGGCACCAGAAAGGGAGGACCTGAAAGACAAATCCAGTCACAAATATCAATACAATGCTAAATAAAAAGCATGATATTTTCTAATTGTTCTAGGGATAGGTATGAATCAATACAATGCCTAATGTATAAGACACATTACCAACACTTACCTTTATATAATTCAGGATTGTACAGCAAAGTGTCCACGAGGTATCTGCAGTCTTTGGCCATCAGAGAAATGATGAGATTAGCATACCTGTGGTAATGTGAGAGAATAGTGAGACAACAAGGAAGACAAAGGCATGGTTGTATGCCTGAGTGATTATGTGTCATATTTTTGAAATGGTGGACATTCATCTCCTTGGAGAATTCAATGTCACTTTACTTTTCTCTGTCTCTTGGGTTGATGGCCACGAGAGACCCCCTGTCCCAAATTGCCCCAAACTGACCGCCAATGGAACTGTGAAATGAGAAAACAGAACTGTTCAACATTTACCTATCCTTTAGTAATTAAGCGTCTTTAACAGGGATAACCTAAACTGTTTACTTACCTGGAAAAGTTGAACAAGTCACATTGATAGAGAGAGATATTTCTTTCAGAGCCCTGTGAAACAAAGACAAAGTGGATAAACAATTGTGTCCATACCCTTTGGTTCTTGTTGCATAATTCATCCTGTGTACTTTTATTTTTGACAACGTTATGTTATCATGTGGAAATGCAGTGCTGACTTGTGTCAGTCAATATGCTCTTGAAACTCCTTTCCCGTGTAATAATGATGTAACTTTGAGTGCAATAAAATAAGACACATTGAGGAGTATGATGAAATAAGTCTGCATATTCAAGGGGCTGAGGATCCTGACCTTCACACAACTGAAGCGCAAGAGGCCATTACTTCCTACAGAAATACTGTTTGTCTTTGTTATTTTTAACCAAATATAATAGTTTAATTTGAATTTTTCCCTCGTTCACTTGTTCCGAGATCTTGTTTCATAAAATGGGATTATACAGGATTTGTATAAACGTGATTTATTATGCAGAAGAATTAGTGCTACTCTGTGATGAAAACATTGCTTGTCAAAAAAGAAGCCCCCCATGTTTTGGCTTCTGTTTGATTTGAGGCAGCTGCAATGTTCACTTTGCATTAGTAGTAACTTAAAACAGCTCTGATATGGCTATGGGAATAGATAACAGTGGGAGGTGGATATCAATAGGGTAACATGACAGCCAGCAACACAGGACTGCATGCTAAATCATATCTATGAATCCCTTTTGAACCGAGCGAATGGCAGACTTAACCAGCACCAACAATGAAAACATTTATACAAAAAGGTATGCACAGAAGGTGAATACATTGCAGTGATATTTCTGGAAATTCCCAACAATTAAAACTTAGATTGCCTGAAAATCACAAGGATTATAACATACAAACATTTGCAGAACTAAGCGGCATTTTGAATTAAATAAATATAGGTTTGACATTCATCCAGATGCTATGAGTAAAAACAGGAAGGGAATGTCTATCCTTTTTTTTATATACACGTGTCACCTACCTTGTAAACCTTTGCTCCTGGTATGGCAGGGACAGGCTCCTCGCTGTAGGTCATGTTGTTCTCCTCAAAGAACTGCTTTATAGCCTTTTCAGATATCTCCACACCAACCACTGAATGGCCCATGTCTGCTAGCCTGGGAATCACACATGAAGTTACGGGAATTCACTGTTGGTTATAGCGTGTCCATACGTTCTTGTAGTAACTGGAATATTGTACCCGAAACACCACAATTTGATCGTCCCTATTAGTTAGAGTACACTTTACATACCATTTCATATCAACAGCTTTCCCACAGAGAGGGAAGAAGAATCGAACTCCTGTCCGTCCATCAACAACTTTATCAACATTGTCCTCCAGCATCCTATTGGAAAAACCCAAACAAAACATTAGAAATATATTTCTGTTTGTTCCTTTCATAGTTAGGGTTACATCATCAGTTCTTAACTCCACAATGAACATTTTAACTTAAAAAAAGGCAATCTGTGAAAGATGATGCCAAGTTTGGACAGAATAAGCCCAGTTGATCTTGTCCTTATGTGCTCTGTAAACAAATGATTTGTTTGTGCAGCTTTTCTGACTAACTGATTCACAGTCAATGAAATCATGTTACATCAACACAGGCATTTGGAAGACTTCTTTTCCAGTATCCCACTGAAAGGGGTAGATAAATAAGTGTGGCCTTTACTTGTGTACTTGAGGCTGATGGAAGCCGATTCTGTCCTCCTGCCAGCGTTCCTCCCATTCTCCCAGTGCCATGACACGGTTCTCCTGCGGTGCCAGCATGCTGCTTTTGTTCACCTGAGCCCAAATACTGAGGGATATCAACCAGCAGAGAGAGAGAAAAAATACTGAATAAATTTCATGTCTGGATACAATAATGAAACAGTCTCAAGGTGAATGTAGGAAACAAGCCTCTAGAGGGCAACACATTTCTGCTGTTACAAAACCATGAATCTTATTGACTAAATTAAACTCTTCTGTGTAAATAATTACATAAGAATCAGACCCAGCTGTCGTTGAAGGTCATATGGGCTACATGTATAAATAATGTAGGCTATTAAGAAGTTAACAGTTAGCCTACAGCTTTAAACCTGCATGACTATCTCAGGAATAACTGAATGCCACGTGAGTAATCAAACTCTGACGTCAAAGGTTAATAACCAAACTACTTGTATAACATGATAAGTCTAAAGTTCGATTCTCAGCTTTGCTATGAGGAATGCAATCAGTCAGAATGACCAGAAGACATTATAGGCTATTTGTAATAGCCTTCTTCTCAATTCAAAAAGCCATGTTCTTACCCTGCAGAAGTCTGGCACAGTACCAGCAATAATAGACCTACTTTTGAAAGGGAATCTGAATCACGCATGTTCGTCATTTGTAGTAGCCTACCTTTTCCTGAATGAAGACAACAATTTGTTGAGCAACACACCAGCGGCAGCGTTGATCATGCAGTTGTTTCAATCAATACGGCGATTCGTATTCCTGAATTTAGTCTACCAGGCAGTAATATGTTTGACAGTTGCGTCAACAGTGCACTGGAACATTTAGGAAAGCATTTCCTGACAGGCAAGACGCGGGGGGTTATTATAGTCAAATACAGCCGGTTTGACTTCTGGTTTGGGAGGAGCCTGGTGCTGCGTTCAGCTACATAGGGAATATTGGAGATCCTAGTACCATGCGTAACAACATTGCCTTCACTTTAAATGACTCATGGTTACTGTAAAAGAGTGTATCTATCACTTCAAACTCTGACGCAAAATATAACAAAACTGAGAGTTTCAGACAACATTTAACAGAATATTTATTTTCTGCTATGTGAAGTTTATCCTTAGCCTACCTTTTAACTAATATAATAGGCCTAATACAAAATAATATTTACACACACACACTCACATTTATTGTTTTTTTTGTAGAAATTCAATATTCTTTATTTTTAAAGCATTAATCTAGATTCAAACAGTGGCTGTTGTCGCTAACCCTCACCAAGAAATCAGTGTCGCAATTCGTCTCCATTCGCTTGGTTCGGTTCAGCTCTGCTGGAGATAAGATAAAGAGACAGGGGAAGGGAAATGAATGAGTATTACTCCATCCCGACACAGGGCGGCGCCACAGTCTCCGAAATGTCGTTTTCACAGTTGGAGAAGGTGCTTGGCCTCTCAGCTATATTTCCCATAATTTTCCATGCACGTTCAACCCCATTAAACGTGCATGATAATTAGGCATAGCCTAACATTTGGAACACACGCTACGTCAAAAGGCTATAGCCAATAGACCCCTTCACGACCTACGGCATGCATGAGATGTCCTTTTGTCATCACTATTGGCCTCTGCTGAAACAACAACTTCCTCCAAGGTTGGTGTCCCTCATTTAAAACCATCATCACAGCCAACAGTCTGATGAGAATTTGTATATTTTCCAGTGATGTAGGCTGAAACCACACTTTCCACTAAAGGTGACAGGATTGCTATCTCCAGACTAGCATACATTTCAAGGGCCCTTGGGGAATAAAACGTCCCTGCATGTCGGTTCAATTCCTGTGCGTAATCCGCTGAAGCCAAAGCACTCCAATTGCGCGGGGTCGCATCCAGATGTGTATTTTTCTTTACGGTGCGACGAAGACGTCGAGGAGCTTCCGAACCAATCACCACCGCCTGGGGGCGGGTCGTGTGTGGACTGTTGTGGATATGGAAAATGGACAATTTAACACGAACGTTCATCATTCACATCGGGACTGGGAGACCTGCGTTGATTTGATTCACAAATGCCCGGCCGTGGTGTGAAAAGGAAAATTACCGGAGAGAGAAGAGCGTGGTTCACTACCCGGTAAGGGAAAGCTCACTGTCGGGGAGAAGTACGGAGCGCAGCGGGGCTCGTGCTGGGTGAATTCTGCTGTCTGTGCTGAGAGGCTGATGTGTTCATTGTTGATGATTCTGAATACACAGGGATGTTTCCGAGGAGATTCCATGGTTACATTTTCGATATTTACAGTTCCAAAGCTATTCATCATGACCATATCTTCAGGTCTAAAGGTATCACTCACCTTTGCAATCCCATGCTCATATAAATACTACAACACCTTTTAATTGTAAGGGCACAGGTAGGCGATTGTAAATTAGGGATATGTTTTGGTAAAGTGCGTTTTGACAGACTGATCTGCTACCAGCCCCTGCTGTATTGTTTGCATGGCGCTCAGCAGCTCACCTTTGTCACTCACGCTGCTCTGATGTTGAGCTTAGATGTGGAGTGTTGGAAGCAAGCAGCCCTCATCATGTCACACAGAAGAAAAACATGGACAACCTTTGTGTTGTAGGCAACTGTAGGGTTTGTAAGTAACATAATGCCCGAAGAAGGTCACTGTCACCTAAACTCAGTCTTTGAGTGCAACAGGGACCCTTGAATTCACCACCGGATTCTAACGTGACCACAAAGCCAGCCTCCTTTCAGTGAATCTGGTGGCTTTCGGATGATGTGCGGTCCGTGGCGCTCTGAATGAGAGAGGTGCATGCTGGATAATAATAAAGGAGAACCTGACATATCGGCGAATGAGAGACCTGGGAAATTTGGAGGACAGACACGAGGGGGCGCCTCATATTCTTTTTTATAGACGTTTCATAGATGTTAGCGCTATGCCAGCCTTGTAACTTAACCATATCGTAGGGCTCGTAAATCCAGAGGGGGGAATCACTCCGCGAAGGGGGGGAAGTTTGCGTTCTGGTGCCTCTACAGCTGGTGTCATCGGTAGCAGGACGCTCAACAGTTCAGTGCGCAACTGTAGCTTCAGGGGGTCTGAGAGTCTGTCGTTCAGAACTGGATGAACCTGCAGCCGCCACCTGCAATGGATCTCGGTCTCTCTCTGTGACAGGTAGGCTGAATATAGGTGGCATGTTCTGACAGCAGTTAGGCTATGTGCTATAATAGGTGTGTCACAGTATGACTGATGTATTAATGGATCGAAGTCATTAACTGTAATGGTAATGCTGTTGTTGGTAATTATGCTTTCAAAGCCTTCTAACTCCCAGAGCTTTAGAGAAATCTTCTTAACACACTCATATCTTCTTGGCAGCTGATCTGCCTCTCCCACTGGACAGATGGGCTGTGGGTTGCACAAGAATATGAAACAATGTTGTCACTCTTTCAGCTGTGATAGATAGGCCTATGTTGAGTGCAATGCAGTGAGGAGTATTTTAATGTTAAAGTAACACAGTATTGATGGACACATTGTACAGAAGAGAGTGACTGTTACAGTGCAAGGCATTTGTGGAACAACAGACTCTATAGCATACAATAGGGTGTGACTGACACTTAAAGTTTGGCAGCACAAGCAAAAGATTTCTTCAATTCTGAAAATATGAATTAGATATTTTGTAGGGGTCGTAGGGGATTTCCATTTACCTGAAAGCTATTTTGAAACTCCCCGTCTTTACACCTTAGTTACACATTACAAATACACACACCTCTGGGCTGTTTATCTTCCTTATGCAATCCAACTAGAGTAAAATGCTTTGCCCTGGCTTCTGTTTGTGTCCGATGCCTCTCTTATATTTAACATATTGCAGCTAATAGCTCAGGAAAGAGCCGAAAATGACCTGCTTTCACATCCTAATGAATCCCAAAGAAACACACAAGGCTGCGCGGGTTCACTGCAGCAATTTGTCACAACTTTCTTGTTCATTTTTTGATGAAAAAAAATGCCGACTTTGGTTATTCCAAATAAAGTGCTGTCATTATCACGGATGCGCTGACAAAAGCTCTCTGGGGGATGGGGGGATGCTAGTGTCAAGCTGTGTGTGGATTTTATCTGATTTATGAGATGACTTTGTCGTTATGACGACCCCCCTCATCTTAATGGGATTTTGCCTTCACGCTGTTTTTGTAAATCCCTCCTTTGTGATTTGTAGTAGCACAAATCTTGACTTGTCAAAGCATGGGCCAATTCAGACCATATTCATATTGCAGGCTTGGTAAGCATTTCCATAATCAATGCACTCTTTAGAGGGTTGTCTAGTGTCCGACCAAGCTATTCACCCTGATGACTGTGTGTAGGGCTCATGTATTTCCAGGTTCAGATATAATAATCATAATGGAAAGTAAAGGAATTTAAATACATACAGTACACTTTGAGGTGGAGTGAGAGATTTGGAGAACGCGTGTTGTCAAAATCCATTGTGCGCTAAATAAAAATTCAGTGTTAATACACAGCCTAGGCTCTGTAAACTGGTATGTCGCTAGCTAGTTATGTGGCCCCACTTTGTTTACCTACCCTTTGTTTACATGCCAGTTTACAGAGCCTAGGCTGTGTATTAACCCCTGATTTATTTTCAGATCGTGAAGAGCTATTCACCGATTTCAACAACAAGTGTTCTCCAAAATCGCTGACTCCTCCTTTTAAGAGTAATGGATAATACACTGTGAAAACTGAAAAAGCTACTTTCTTTGCTGGATCCTTAATCTTGTTCTAGCTATATTTGTCAACAAAAAAACTACAGCTGTAATCTCAGATGTCAGGGATGCTCTACTAATTAAACCCCCATCTGGAATGTGCCCCTGCTTCCGTATCCCAGTTTTAGATTGTATATCATCTCTGTGTTGTCAAGGTCAAATTGTTTAAAGGCCCGATCTGATCTGAGGTCTGTGATAGGAGTACGCGCCTCCGGGCCAAAGCTGCAGAGATAAGATGGGTTGTTGCAGGTATACGGATGCACTGGGAGTAGGACCAGTTAATAAGCCAGATGGATTTCACTAACATGCTGTTTCTGCTGTGTGTGTTGTCAGGTGCACAGCCAGGCTCCCAATGCACAGAGCAGTAAGCCTGCTGTATCTGTGTCCTCAGCATAAGCTTTGCCTCTCTATGTGCTCTGGGGCTGTGTGCCAGTCTTACCGGTGGTCTTGGTCTCGCGCGTTTTTATGTCCCTCTTTTGCTTTGCCAATTTCAGAGCACAAGCTTGAACCCGCCTAATAACCGTTCCTACCCATCTTGTTCATTCTGCTAATTAGCCCTCGTGGCGTTGGAGTGCAGCATATTGTGGAGACATAATTAATCAACCCAGCTTGTAATTATGCCGGGGTTTGGGAATGTGAGCGTGGTTGGGAGGCTGGTTGTGTTACAGGGCCGTTCGGCTTGAGGTAAACATCGTATTAACCGTGTCAGAGTCGCTCGGCCCACACAGGGCGTGTATGGTCTTATTAAGAGGAAGACAAACTTGTTGTTATCAGTGTTATAGAAATGGCCTTGTTAAAGAACCAGGTTTCTGAGCAGTAAGGTTCAGAGGTTGTTGAGCTAATGTAAACATGCTCCAGTAGCTGCATGTATATGTCAAGAAAGATTGTTTTTTTATTCAGTACAAGCCCATTTGTTCAGCATAGACTCAAATTCACATAATATGTCTGCGTATGTGTCTTCTTATTTATGCATATTGTGTGTGGGAGTGTAAAGAGCACCTCATTTTCAAAGGCCAACTAGTAGGTGATGGCAGAAAATAGAACATAGATCACATCCCCCTTGTAAGCCTTTAATGCAGGTCTATTTCTTTTCCTTTTTTTTCCTTTTACCGCAGCAGGTTTTTCTTTGGCTTGCCACAGACCAACTGATACGACTTCATAGACTCCTGCCCAGGTTGTACACAGTCAAAAGGAGATTCAACTGTGCTACTATGCAGCTCATTCACATTCACTCAATAAAAACATACAGGGCACATACACAACTTCTTAGTTATACTTAAACCAACAAGCATACATCAAACACATTGGTTCCCAACCTGAGGTCTGGGACCCAAATAAGGGGTCACAAATTACATTGGAGCGGTCATGAGAAGACACATAGGGACAGGAAGCGGAAAATATCTGCTGCAAAAAGTTAGCTTTCCTTGATACCATCTCTATATAGCAGATTTCATTGTAAGTGGTGGAGCACACTGGATTCACATTGCCACTCCGAATGTATTAAATTACTGCTAATGGAAACACAGCATTTCCTTCTGCTGCAGCTTCACACTGAAAGCATTCAACTGGCAAACATGGGGGGAGTTTTATCCTGAATTGACAACTGTCCTTTGCTTTGTTTTGACGGAGATAAGCTCAATGTTATTACTAGTAGGGAGTCATGGAATGAGAAGCAGCAGCCACAGTGAGCTTTTAGACGGTACAAAAGTTAAGGTTATGACTAAAATGCGACAGGCAGCACACATCCAACTCTGCAGCAAAATTACCAGCTCCTTTTAAAGTGTCCTGCGGAAGTCTGGAAAACTATATTTGTGCCTTATGCAGCATGAAGATCAGACTGCAGTTGTTCATGGTATGAAGGGAAAACGGCGCTTGTTTGAGTTTGTTTGACTGCTCTGTAAACAGATGCACTAGTAGTTACTTACGAGAGTATTTACTCTTTCAATCCTGGGGGCCTGTAGAATGAAACTGCTTTTAGTGTCACCAATGAAACCACTGATGACGTCTAATCAACCAGGATTGAAATCTTGAGGATTACAACTTCAAACCGTTTGCAAATAAAACAATCTGAAAGGAAAACATGACTCTTTGGTCAAACTTGCCTCCACTCAGTGACATCTGCAACATGTATTAAGGGGTCCCAAGCAAAAAAAGAAATTTGAACTACTGCAATAACACAAACAACACACAGTGCGGCTATCTGCTGGTCCTGGTCAGGCTGTCACATCTCTCAAGAAACATAATGACAGAGTTTGGGGTTTAATTTTAGCCCGACTGAGCCTTTCACCTTACCACAAAATGTGTGTTTTCTTCAGAAACACTTCATTTTGCTGAACTAATATGTCGGCAGACTTCGGCCAGCGAAAACACACATGCCGGATGTGTGTTTAAGTATAGTAAAGACACACGCTCCCATACAGCCGCAAATAGTCACTGACAGGCCTGCTACCGAACACTGGCATTTGAGCGGTGCGATCGCTCAGGACTTGTGTGTCAGTATATTGATGGCTTCCATCATTCTGGTGGACTGTCTTTACAACGTTACCATATCATTTAGGAAGGACTGGAAATCTCATTTTAGCAGACATTTGGTCCATCCAGTGTCAATTTGCAACCAGCTTTGTGTTACTACCCAAATCATTTCAGACATAATAATGCTGCTGCTGCCTCTCTTGCACTGGCAATGACTGCACTATACCCGATGAGTGACTGTAATGGCAGCAGATTTCATTTAGGGCGTCAGTTGTGCTCAGCGCTGGTGTGGTGGGAAAACAGCGAATTGAACAAATAAGAGAAAACGTCAATCATTCACTGAAAGCAGACATCTCCTTATACAAATATTTGGAGGGAGAAAAACGACAAAATTGACAATCGCTGAATTTCCTGGCCCATCATTGGTGACATCCATTTCGGAGCATGTCAGTTTTCATTTTCTCTCAAAGGCTGCCTCACCACAGTTGAATAAGCTACTGTGTAAACACAATTTAATGGAGGCAGATGGTATGACACATTCTAATTCCATTTCTCTGCTAAACTTAATGGCCAAGTTCTGTGGAAAATTGAAGAAGGTAGAAGTAGTTGAGGGAAGCCTTGAGAGAGGAAGGATGGAGGGGCAGGGAGTATAGGGAGTGGGTGGAGCTGTCATCCATGACATATTGATCATTGAGTCCCTGTCCCCTGGGGCATTCTCTTCTTCAATGCCACTTTAATTTCCTTGATCCTCATCCTTTTTACCTCTTGACTTGTTTCTTTCCTTTCAAGTATTGACTTTGACATGTCCTCCAGGTTGGACTACATTCAATAAGCCTCAATATTTCAGTCCTGGTTGATTTGGTGACCTCCACTGTTTGTGGTTACTGGTAGTATCAGCAAATGCAATTTAATATGGCTAAATATCGTTGACCAGAGACTTTTTCAAGAAATACCACAATACCATATGGATACCAAATACCACAGCAACTTGTGTATCTGTTCTCAACCCCAGTCAATCAAACTCATGTTTTTTTAATAGTCAGTCAATAATAAATGGATGTGATCTTATTTCATGCTGCCCCTGGCACAAGCTGTTTTTGTCACACTGTTGATATGTGCAACCAGTTCGGCCTGCAAACTCAGATTACAGCTCACTGAGGCAACTCCTTGTTCAGTTTTCCTATGCAAATTTTTTTAAATTAATTTATAAAGGAAAAATGGTGAAAACTAACTGTCTTGTTTTAGGATGAATAATCAAGGTCAACACTGTCTTATATACTGTATATATGATATGATATGTTCCTTGATTGGACCGGCAGAAATCTGCCGGAGAAAACCCACTAACATACCTCTGACCTAGACTGCCTACTGAAGGGAAATGAAAATTGAGCAGAAGTATGTAGGCGGGCGGTGCCAGGCGAGTTTGTCCTGGTCTGATGGTTCTTCATCTACCGGCCCCTTTATATTAGCAGATTTTAAGCGCATCAACATAAATTCATTACTTGCTCCGTACACTATAAATGAACCTTCCTAAGTTTCTTTGCACTCAAGGCGAGCGAATGATCAAAGGATTATTGGCCTTTGTTTATTCCTCATGTCTGTGAAGTGTGTTTTGCCCCCTGCTTCACCCCAGAAGCTTCTTTTGATTATAAAGCAGAAATAATTGAAAAAGTAAAACCATGCAAAAACTGCATTGTTTCTTCATTTAACCCTCCAGCTGGCTTAAAGGTGGAGTCAGCGATTCTGTAGAGTGCTTGTTGTTGAAATAACTTTTTGTCAAAATCTTTGAATATCTCCTCACGATCCGCTACCTGTCCTTACCGTATGCGTGCCCGTTTACAGATACTAGGCTGTATATTAACACCAGATTTTTTTCAGCACACACACGCACAGTATTGACAAGTAGTGGATCCTAAAGAAATATTCACTGATTTTGACAACAAGCTTTCTCTAGAAACACTGTCTCCACCTTCAAGTGCAATCAAGAAGGAGTGGAACAGGGTCAAACGTAGAGGGAAGGAATGATTGAAGTCAAGACAAGTAAGAATTACGGACGAAGGTATAGATTGGAAACAAGTGATAAGGGTTGGAAACTGTAGAGCTGTACTGTCACCCTTCCCTGAACCCTGTCCTTCCACCTTAAGGCTTCGTCTATTCAATGGGCCTTGTGGCTTTTTCCAGTGCTAGTTACCCAACCATAATGATCCATCATTGATCCATGAGGGACTTCTCTCACCACTTAAAGCCACTTATGTGTGTGTATGTGTGCAGCCATACGTGTGTGTCTCCTTGCCGATTTAGGCAGCTCGAAGGATGTTGTCAGGCCCGGCCAAGTCCAGGCATGCCACAGGCTTACATTCATCATTATTGCTGTTCGTTAATGGTTTGTCCTTGCACACAAAAATAGGCCAGTGGATATGGATCAACAAACGTGTTCAGCATAGGCAGTAGGATGGGGTAATGTTTTTCCTTTTTTTTGCGGTCCGTTATTTTTAAAATGGTGGTTACATGCCCTACAATCCCGTACCGTTGTCTTCAATTCTAACGTTCAATTACATATTACGATTCATCCTCCTTCCTTCTTCCTCCTGTGTATCACTTCACATTCAAGTGTTGAGCTGTTTTTTTTTTAAATTATTGAACCAGTGATTTCTTTCAGATAATCATGTCTTATTGGAAATTCCTGTTGTAGATTCATCCAGCTATATAGAGAGAAAGTACTTGATGTGTCTTTTTTTAAAAGCAGTGGCATTCAATGGCAATTGATTAGAAAAGTTAAGAGAATAAATTCTCCATGCCCATCATCATTACCGACATCGTAATGATGCCCTCCATCACTTTGCTATTACACCTTCTTGCCTTCACCATCAATTATCCCCGCCAGCACAAATCACCAGGACAGATCTCTATCATTCATTCTGACGAAGATTGAATTCTAATTGTGCACTTAGGTGGCAGGAGATGTAAATCACACACACAAAAAAAGAAAGAAAAAATCAATGCCTTTACCAAAGAAGCGAGTGAATTATTGATGAGGAGTATATAATGGGATCCCAAATGTCTATTTCTCTCCAACGTGGACTGCTTGCTTGCTGCTCAGGTTGCTAACAGTAGTAGCCATGAGAAGTAGAAACAATGAGGGTGCCAAAAACCTCCCACAAACATCTCCACAGGCAGATTTGCTGTCCTGAATTATCTGATGCAGTTTGGCTGACACTGCCAGCTGCTGTGTTCCCACTGTTGTATAGTTAAACATGCAGTTAAAAGACTCATTTGCCCAGATGCATGGGCTGTAAACAAATACATTTGAATAAACTAACATATTCAAACACAACACAAGAGTGATAGTGCACTTTTTGAACTGTTGGGAAAAAAGGCCCATGTTGAATTTGAACAGATCATAACAGATCGAGTAGCTAAAAAGCTAGGAAAAATGTATCTAATTTTACTGAATGATTAAACACAGTAGGCCTACAAATGTGTGTTGTGTTCATACATACACATACATATATTGCCATTTTAAAAAAAACCCTCAGCATAGACACATACTTAAATGTATAACTCTAGTAGAAGGATTTAGTTCTGACCCTAAAGTTAACAGATTCCGTTGATAACCAGTTTCAGTTGATGTGAAAATGTACGTTGGTAAAACTAAAAACCACACTGTTTTCTCTGAATTTCTCCAGAACTGAGGTCTAAACACATACACACTTGTTTCCTCTAGGTGTTTTGAGGTGGATAAATCAGAGGATGCATTGTGTACCCACATCACCAGTGGGCTGTTTGCTTCCTTGCAAGCGGAGAGGGCAGCCATCACTTCTGCTTGGCTGGAGAAGAGGCAGGAATGGGGAATGTGAATGAGAGGTAGTGAGAAAGAGAGGTAGAGAGAGAGAGAGATAGAGAGAGGAAGAGAGAGAGAGAGCGAGAGCAGCCAGGTGAGACCTGAAAGCTGCCTTTGTGTGGCAGCTGGCAGGATGAACACTGCCCTTCACTGTGAGGTGTTCTCCACACACACTCAAGTATACAGTATACTGTACATGTTGGGGAGTTATGGGACTGGGGGGGATTTGGCATAAAATATGAGGCTGAAAAACCGTTGCAAAGTTCGTAAACTTAACAACAACAAAAAACATCTCTCCAGGGTAACGGACGTTTGGGAGCCATAAAGTGGCCCTGTTTTCCTTTTGCATTTCCAGAAATCTCCATTTCAGATGCTAAACACTCTCTTATTTTCTCCTCCACTGCACCTCTACTCTATCTGTCTCGGTTCAACTGGAGCATGAAGAGCGCAATACTATCTAGTACCGTCGTGATGTTCCACGTTTAACATACTATCTATCGCGATGCACTATTCAAGAAGGCAGTACCCATCACAGCACACACATTCAAGCCTGTAAATATCCATCTACTTGGCAGGACTGTGGAAGCCTGAGAGGGGAGAGGATAGACCGGAAGGGTGTGGAAGAGATTGTTCTGATGTGTGGCTAATCGCAATGGATGCCTTTTTGAGAGTGCACTCATTTTACACTTTATGAGCCGGAGCTGAGGAGGGTTGATCGTTTTCATAGTTGAAAATCCTGTGCTGCCTGTGAAACATTACCCAGCTGTGTTACTTTATTGCTATTCAATTATAAGTGTGTGTTTTGTGTGTGTGTGTTAAATGGGACAGGGGTCGCAGATTACATACGTCTGTTGGGAATGAAATCCAAATGAAAAGCTTGTACCAATTGGTCTAACAAAATTGTAAGACATGGTTTTCTCGAGACGTCCGTATCTCGACTAATCCCAGAGTATGTGTCTCTTGCATCGCGGCATCTGACTGTGTACTGATCTGTATTCTTGTTTGTTTACTTCTCCCCAGGAGGGGCCCTGCAGACAGCAGTCGCGCCAGGCACCATGAGGCAGCAAGCTTGGCCTGAGAGAGTCAAAGAAATCACCCTTCATCACTCTCAACCGGGCCGGGCAGCGGAAGAAATGCACACAGCAGCGGAGACGGGCTGAGACACACACATCTCTGAGAGAGTACATCGGAGAGCAAATGGGGAGAGAGCGGAGTCGGTATCTCGGATTGCGTCCTTCTAAATGGCAAAGTGGACTTGGCCGCACTCAGAGGCAGCGATGCCCTTGTTAACACATTGTCCTCCGTTAGAAGCTCCTTGTTAGAAATCACAACCCCCCCCCACACACACCCCCCCCTCCCCGCCCCTGTGAGGCTATACAGAGCTGAGGGGCAGAGGAGGAAGGAAAACAGAGAGAGACTAGAGAGAGAGACAGTGGGGAAAAAAGAGACAGTGACAGGAACCCCATGCAGGCCCGTAAGAAGTATGTTCTGCTGGGCTTGTGTGCGTGCTGCTGGCTGCTCTTCTTCTACTGGGGCGGAGGAGCCCAGCTGCGTCTGCTGCGGCTACTGACGCGGCAGCGCGGGGATGTGGCGCGCCCCTGGCCCAACTGGACCGACCGGGCCTTCCTGCCCCGCTTCGCTCACCTGGATGAGCTGCAGACGGACCCGGGGAGCGCCGAGTCGCCCCACCAGAGACGCCAGGCCTGGTCCGCCATCTACAAGGACAGCCGCTGCCGCATGGAGACGTGTTTCGACTTCTCGCGGTGTCGACGCAGAGGCAGGGAAGGCTTCAGGGTCTACATATATCCGTCGGAGAAGAACGAGCGCGTGTCGGAAAGCTACCGGAAGATCCTGACGTCAATAGGCGAGTCGCGGTACTACACTCCGGACCCCCGGGAGGCGTGTCTGTTCGTGCTGGGCATAGACACCTTAGACCGGGACCAGCTGTCAGGACAGTTTGTGCCCAACGTGGACGAGCGGATCCGCGGTTACCCGCTGTGGAACGACGGGCGCAACCACCTGATCTTCAACCTGTACTCGGGCACCTGGCCCAACTACACGGAGGACCTGGGCTTCAACATAGGCCAGGCCATGTTAGCCAAAGCCAGCCTCAACACGGAACACTTCAGGCCCGGGTTTGACGTGTCCATCCCGCTGTTCTCAAAGGAACACCCTCAGAAGGGAGGGGAGAGGGGCTGGCTGGTGAGGAACGCTGTGCCGCCCAGGAGGAAGTACCTGCTGATGTTCAAGGGGAAGCGTTACCTGACGGGCATCGGCTCCGACACCAGGAACGCCCTCCACCACATCCACAACGGAAAAGACATTGTTTCACTGACCACGTGTCGCCACGGCAAAGACTGGGAGAAGCACAAAGACGCCCGCTGTGACCATGACAACCTGGAGTATGAGAGGTAAGACAGGGGGATCACATGGCCAAACGGGGCGGGCAGCTATGATGTAATATTTAAATGAGATGCATAGGGAACACAGTATTATTATTTGTACCAGCAAACACGCAGTGGTGTTGTTCCGTTTGCCTTCTTATTTGATCTTTACATGCTGTTTTATTGGTCTTTTAAGATTTCACTGATACTCGACAAGCAGAGTCAGCTGTTGCTTTTGGGTACCACTGGATATGGTTGGCCCTCTTTTACGGAATCAAAACCTTTTACTGTTAAGCTCTATGATGTTTGGCCTGATTCTAAACTCTAGTGATTTAGATGGTGGATGTCTCTTGCTCAACTTCTAATAACAGACCTATGCTTGATAAACAAATAAGAGTATCCAACAAGATTGTGAAAAAAACAAGTGTTCATGCAGTTATTTCCATTGTGTATATCTGGGTGTTTTCCACTATAGCACTACTACAGTTAATGGCTTACAACTGAACCTACACTGCATAATGACTCATGAGCCAAAGCAAAAGGTCATCGCCAAAGAATGACTTGGTGAAATCTATGATTACATCAGTGAACAAATTTGCAGTCAGCCCATTATTTTTTTTTATAAAGGTTGTCTTGCTGTTGTTGTTGCATGGTACATAAGTTTGCCATTTTCACTTTAGTTGAAATGATGTGTTGGGGTTTACTGATTAGATGGCGGAGGGAGTGGATGCAATAGATTGGGCGATGCGATTCCAGCAACATCCGCAATACTTAGAAAGCAATAAAGTTCAGCATTCTGACCTTTTGCTGTGGTTTGTATAATACATTTTGTTTGCTAAAGCCCCATGTGCTGCTCAGGCCTTTCCACACTGTGGGGTTTGTTGAAATATGTGTGCACCGACTGTCAAGTTAATAATGAAAAGCTGTAGAAAACACACCCATCTGCCAACAATACATGCACTAGTAGCTTGGTAAACACGCCTCATCCATTGGAAAACTTCATTCCTACTGGCTTATCAGAGCGGGTGATTAACAAAAACAGATGGATATAGATGCATGATCTCCATACACACAGTGGGAGCTTTTTGTCATTCACATTCCTGTACGCTGACTGGGGGTGTGGGGGGGGGGGGAGGAATACAGACGTTAAGTTTCATGCAAAGTCATTATCTTCTATTATTCTATACACTACTAATTGCATCGTTGATGTAGAGGGAACCATAGCGTCCCATAACACTGACCCTCTGTTTCACTCCCACTTGCCTAACTTGCACGTCACAATAAAGGTCTCTAAAGCCGAAGTGCTGACAGCGAACCTCATTATAAAGTCTGTGCCTGTCCATTCATACACATAAACCAGGGGCATGATGATCTGGTGCACTGCATGTAGACCGGAGAAGATGGATTTCAGGGAAAGAAAGAATAAGGAAAGAATGGCATTAAGTGTTTAAGCCCTTAACAAACTCTGTGTTATAGTTTGCTAGTCTCCTGCTGTCATTATTCTATTGTAAGACGATGAGCACACAAAAATATTTTTTTGCGTTCAGATGTTTTGGGGGAATACATTAGGCCTACTTGTCCCATTCATTCTTTGACAAACAGAAATAGTATACACTTAGAAAAATCAACTTGTACGCTTTTCAGAACCAGAGGTGACAACTTCAAATAGCCCTTTATTTTATTTTATTTTATTTTATTTTATTTTATTTTATTTAGTTTTTTTTTCTTTTGAAACCATCAAGTGTCTGGCTTGAAATGTGACATAAATGATTAAAGTATCATCAAAACAGTCCATGATCAATATCCTGTCAGTTGACCAATTGATTCCTGAGTATTTTAGCTCTACTCATCAGGACACTCAATCAACTAATGATTCCATGTCACAGTACTTTGAGTCAAAATAATTCATTTCATAATTCAAGTGAAATGAAAAAAAACAGACATTTTAATGTTAAACCATATTAAAAATTCATGAAATTTCTTCAATTATAAAAGATGTATTCCTTTCAACCGAGTCCGGCGCAGTGTTTTCACAGTGAACTAGCTTTGAACTGCTTGTGCATCACTGAGGTGTTTGTCCTCTTTTGGACTGACACTGATGTAATTCAATAAGCTCCTGGGAGGTTGGGAAGTTGTTTTCTGGGGCTATCGAATGAACGCCCGAGGCCAATCATCTTTAGACCGTACAATATGACTTTTATTAAAACATGGTTTATACTGTGGGATCGGCAGTTATAGGCGGTGATCCTGATCCAAGCATCCACACTCCCGGCTGCTGTGGCCTCTTAACTAGCTACCTTGGGCTTGTTTACTTTGGGCCTGCCTTCCAAAAGGGGATGGAGCTGCTCAACACTTTATGAATGAGCTCATTTATTCCACACACACACAGCCCCACTACTCAGACAGACACCCGGGTGGGCAGGGTGTGTGTGTGTGTGTGTGTGTGGGATGGGGGACGAAGGCAGGATAGTGCTGGTGGTTGTAGGGGTCCCATGTGGTATTCTTGCGGTAGATCTGGATACAGCAGCAGCTCTGAGGGTGTAAGGGTGTGAATGGGGGGGGGGGGGGGGGCGATGTGAGAGACAGCTGCCGTTTTTCAAGAAACACACAAAAAAGGTGGCTGATTTTTTTTTCTTCTTCCCCTTTTGTGTGAAGTCTCTTTCATTGGAAAAAGGGAGGCTCTTGGCCTTGGATAGAGAGAGAGAGAGAGGTGTGATGGAGGGATGTGGGAAATGAAAGAAGGAGAGGGGAGGTGAGAGAATCCATATCTCTTCTGCATCGTTTGAAACTCCCTTTAGGAAGGATTTCTCTCTGAGAACCAGGTTCAGGGCCAGTTAGAGATACACACCCTCGCATCTCCATCTCCTTTTTCCTTTCCCTTTCATCTCTTCTGTGTTTTGCCAAAAATCCTTAACCTGAAAAACCAAGGCACTAAAAAATAATGGTCCATGTCAGCACTGTGTGTGTGTGTGTGTGTGTGTGTGTGTGTGTGTGTGTGTGTGTGTGTGTGTGTATGGTAGTAATGTATGCATGAGATTGTGTGTGTTTGTGCGATGGTGTCACGGTCAATGAGGCCTTTAGTAGGTGCTACCAGGTTAATGAGCGCATGCATCTGGTGCACCAGCAGATTAGCCCCGAGGGAACCGGACAAGACGGCAAGCAACGGACAAAGGGAAGAAAGAGGAGGAGGAGGAGGAGGAGGAGGAGGGAGAGAGAGCTCATAAGACAGATCAATGAACTGTCATGACATCATTTTCCTGCCCAAATGAAAACCTAAATACCCCCCACCAAGTCACCCCCCTTGTTAAACAGATAATACAAATTAAAAGTAGAGTGATCACATCCAAGGAGAAAACCAACTGTTTTAGTTTGATTGAGTTTACAGGGTTAGGGGCCCCAGAGTCATTTTCAGTTTGCAACAACTTATTATTTTTTACTATCAATGAATCTGTCGATACGTTCTTTAATTAATCAATGCACTGCCCAAAACACAAAGATTTGGGATTTGCTTCTCAGTCCGAATGGCATGGACCGCTGAATAGTTGCATAATGCACAAGTATTTCTGCTCTTTGAAACAATGATAACATCCATAGTTAGCAGAACAGTTTTTAAAGACCAGATTAAATTGAAAAACCTTGTGTCCCCCAGCATTTCTTCTATTAACATAATTTTACTCTTGACAGTAGTCACTGATTGGTAAATGGTACTCCGAAATTCCCATTAAAATCTTCCTCAGGGAAAAATAAATTTGAAATAGAATAGAAGTACGCTGGGAATACTTTTCTGGTCTATTGAGTCGTGTGTCTGTGTGTGTGTGCGCGCGTGTGTCTGTGTCTGTGTCTGTGTGTGCATTTGTGTGCACATGCATGGATTATGGATGATATAGACAAGTTGAGGTAGGACACTATGGTACCCTCCCGAGGCAATAGGAGCAGCGAGACAGAGTGGAAGGGAAGGAGACTATATCACGTGATAAAGTTAACAAAAAAAATGGAGAGAGAAAAAAAGATCTGAATGATAGCAGGCAATTTAGGGAATAAGCGAGAATGAGAAAGGCTGACAAAGTGGGAGAGAGAGGCAATTGGAAGAGAACGGGGATACGGGAAGCGAGGGAGAAGCCGTGCTGCAGCCTAATGGCCTAGTTTCCCCTCACTTTAGAGAATTCTCTAAGAAAGGGGAAGGGAAACGTGTATTGTACAGTGAATGTAAATGAGCAAGAGTGTGAAAAAAAAAACGGGCCAGGGAAGTGAAGAAAGAGTGGGATGTTGTGGGAGATACAAAAGGTAGAAAAAACCCCCCACAACATTCTCAGGTTCCTTTTCGGACCGAGAGACAAACGAAAGAGTGTTTGTGTTGATGTGGTGGATCCGCGGGGCTGGACACGGTGGGAGTGGGGAGAGATTGAAGTGACAGGGGAGGAGGATGTGAAATGGCAAATGGCTGTACCTCTCTCTGTTTGTACTAAATTGCTCCGGTCTCAGCGTATAAGGGGGGCCGGTGTCGGAAAGCGATGGGTCATTATTCATCACCCTCCATGAAGGAACTCAGACTTTGAAACATGGGGATAGCACTTCAAGATGAATGCAGAATACTAATCAGGCAACACAACAAAAAAAAAACACAACTGCAAGACAGCAAAAAAGAACGATTAAATTCAATTAAATAGTATATCGGCTGCGGTAAAAGTTAGAAGAGAATGCTTTGGGAAATGCTCTCATGCATATGCAATTTGAACTAGAAATGTGCAGACTTATTTTTGCTGTCAAAGCTGTCCTAAGGAAAGACCCAATGGAGTGTGTGAAAACGGAATCAGCATTGGAAAATAAACCGTATAATTGTTAGCTGTTGGGACAAATGAAAGAGGCATTCAATAGTGGGTGTGGACATGTTGCCTATACGTATGTGTCTAGAACTGTAAACGCTCTACGGGAATGTGTGCGATTTGAGATTTTGGCAAACTGAAGAGGAGACACTGCAGGCCACTGTAATTATGGCCTGAGAAATTGTACCTCTGAAGATGCTGTGGTCTTAGTGTGTGTGTGTGTGTGTGTGTGTGTGTGTGTGTGTGTGTGTGTGTGTGTGTGTGTGTGTGTTGTGTGTGGTCCGTCTCTGCTGTCTCAGTTTAGAATACTTGGAAATGAAAGCATCCATGGGATTCTCTGGCACTTGTGCGATCCATCCTCTGTTCTTATGGTCATCTCCTCCAGATCAAGTTCATACACACACACACCGGTCTTCCTCCATTCCTGTACTTTTGTGATGTCTGGTAAACGTATCAAATAAACCCTATCATCGATTGTTGATTTAATCATCTCAGTCACTAGTAAAGTATAATTTTAAATGGAGTTAAGATAACAACACTGAATGTACTTTTATATTCTTTGTCAATGGTGATGGATGTGTATCAGTTTATCACATCCAGATCATTTATTTTTGCCAAGCCTTTATTTATTTTTTATTCGGAAAGATCTAACATACACTTCTTTCTGACTTTCATACTTTATGGTAGTTAGACAATACAGGGGCCAAGGAGTCATTTGTTCAGCTTTAGATGATTATTATGTTTTAGCCGCAACTATGAGAGAGGGAGACACTTCATCTGGAATCCAAAAGACCTTTTTGGCTACGTAACAAAATCAATTTAACTTCACTTCAAAATGATGGAAATGATGTCTTTGGCCCTTACATCAATTTGGATTGTTCAGAGCTGGCGGAGGTTTTTAGTACCCTCTCTGAGAGTCTGCAGCTCCCAAGACAGTTCATCTGAAAGGCAGACAAAGAAACGCATAGCTTTCATACCTTAGTCTTGGGAAAATTCAATATTCTCTCGGTCACATACATAGCCAGTCACAACCTGCTTGTTATTTCTTATTAAATGTTTGTGGTAAAATCTTCACACCCTCCCATTGTTCTCCCGACCTTTGCTCACTTCTCTTGAACCCGTGACACATGTCGCTAGCCTCCCACTTCCTTAATGCTGCTATTTTGGTTTGAGTTTCCGGTTGGTCTCTCCCCTCCTTTTTTTTAACAATAGGTTCTAATTTATCCGTCTTGTCCGAGGGGATTCGATGTGGCAAAAGCTTGTTGTTTACAAGTCAAACTGGCAGAACAGAGGGGTATACTACGAAGCGAGATTAAGAGCTGAGCGAGGTCTGTTGAGTCTAAAGCGGTCTAAAGCCAGAGTTTTCAGTATCACGAAAGGTGGCTCTCTTTCTACCTGGCTAGATCACCGTGGTAACAGAGGCTGCACGGCTAACCTGCCCAGACCAGTTTTTGTTCCAGAGTTTGAGTTTAAATTTGGCTCTTAGAGCGCTGCCCTTTAAGGAAACTACACCTTTCGAAATCCCTCACTGAGTAAACTAGTTAAATCAGTAAACGTATTGATCAGTAATATAATGAACGAAACGAGGCCGTGACATAAGGCTTACATTAGAGTGAACTGTAACATCGCGCTGCAGCTTTTTGTCACATTGATGCAGAAAATGTAAAATAGCCTAGACCTATGTATGCAGCGCCATGCTCTCACCTCAAATGATTTTACCTGGCGATCTACACACACTGGCTCTTAATGAAGCGTTCTATAAAATCACAGGTTGTAACATTATTTCACTGTAGGCTTCTTTCTTTTCATCAGTAGCGATTACAGTTGGGACGTGACAGGTGACAGCTGTCACAGTTCGGACATCGCTGCAGACTCGCAGGTTAAGCTTCTCACAGTAGATTCATATTTGTCCGGAAAATACAGACTAGCCTACAGGTTTTGTATCTAGGCTATTTATTTTAATGGTATTTATAAGATGCAAATAAAGGGCTATTAGCCTAAATCAAAATCAAAATATATAATATGTATTAATTTTGATGTGGCCCAAAACTAACGTGATTTTCCACATAGGCTATGCTATTCATTAGGGGACAGTGTCAGACTTAAATCAGATTCTTAAGTGTAGGATTATCAACTAGGCTAAATGGTGTACTGTTTAAATCCGAGTTCAACCTTTAATTGCTTTATAATGTCATTTAATGTAATTTATTTTACAGATCCTTCTCCCTGCGAGAACGATCTTTAAAATAAATTAATCAATTCAGTAACCCAGTTTTCTGACAACATTCCACTCTCTCCTTATTTGCGGTATGAGTTTTTTTCGGCTCTCTGTTTTCTGCTGTTCTGTGATCATTCAGACTGACAAACTCTTGTGAAGTCAGCGAAGTCAGCTGCTCGCAATCAGTCCGTTAGTGTAAAGTTAGCGGCACAAGATCAGTCCAGTCTGTGCGGAAGCAGAGTCAAATGACGGCCAAACGCCCCCTCTTATGGGGACGCGCACAGATCCTGAAGCTGAAACCCTCGTTCAACATAAGAGGTTGATAACTGCCTTCGTGATACCGATTAGCTCTGAGCGAGGGTATGTGTTATGTTGAACCAGATCAAAAAAAGAGAGCCGGGCTCTGTTGAGTTTGCTTTGTAGTATACCCCGCTGGTGGCACTGCAGTTACACAACAACAATAGGAAATCAAGGTATCAAAGGCTTTGAGCTGAACATGTTCTGGGAAACAAAATCAAAAAATACAATATGACTAAAGGTGAGGCATACACATCTGCCACACCTAGGCTTTACCTGCATTGGTGTAATCTTCATTTCAATCCCTTCATTAAAACAACTGGACAATTGAATGTGGCATTAAAGGTGGCCGCCCTTGTTCACATACCCTTTGTTAACATACCAGATTTAAAATCAGCGAACAAACAGTATCGGCAGGTAGTGGATGGTTATGAGATATTTATTGATTTTGACAAAAAAAAATATTTTGACAGCGAGAATTGTCCAGAATGGCGTACTACACCTTTAATGCATGCATACATACACGATATAACATTAATTCTGTCTCTAACTCCAACCGTCTTTGTGTATCCTCAGGACAACCCCCAAGCTTCTCTTCCAACATTTTGTCCTTCTCTCTAACTTTGTTCATATAGTAGAGAGCCCTCCAGCAGTTGACTGCATGTCTCCTACCATACTTATCCAGTATGCATAATTTATCAACAGACTCTGCTTCTGCATGAAGGTGAACTTTTTTGACTGCATAGCTTCATCCGTAGCGTTACACACTATTGTCTTGCACGCCATTGTGTCAGTTAAATGCACATGCATCCAGGTATGCTTGCTCACAAAAACACTTGACTCAGACTACAGTTCCCACTGCGCTGTTACTTGGTAATCTATGCTATCTATGTCAGCATCCCATGACAGCATGTCAGAGGTCAAGTGTCAAACAAGGATTCCATCTAATCCACTCCGTAAGAAGTAACAAATCAGGAGTCTAGACAACCGGGCGCTCTAATGCATTTTGCTAAGCAGCTGCACTTTTGATTTAGTCCCCTCTATTGTGGAGTTATGGATTGGTTTCTTGACCATAGCATTTTAAGGGTTTATGATATAACTTAAATCATGTATTTTAGGTAATCAATCTACTGATCTAACACTCTGTTTGAAAGCAAGCAAGAGTAGAATGATTCCGTATGTGATGTTTACCAATCTGGCAACCCAGATTGCAGAACACAGCAGCTCTTATTTAAAGCTTGCAACTGAAACATAACTATGTAAGCCAGTAACAATTCATAGTCGCTTTACAAAGGTCGCCTCATAGCAAGTGTTTCCCAACAAAAATCCTCAATCTAACTTAGGCCCAAAAATGTCTACATCAATTTATGTTGAAAGATTGGATTTGTCAATAGAGGCAACAGACCGGCCTCACTTTGGTGAGGTCTTCCTATCCTTACAATCCTAAAAATCTAGTAATATCGCTCAGCTAATACAGTCCAGCTGCTTCAAAGGATCACTTTACCTTTAATATCCTCTGCCTGCCGGTTGACCTGTCTGTGTTCACTCATTGCAGTCATATGTGAAAACAAGGATCATTTAAAATCACATCTCTTTTTGGACTGATCGTCTCTGGAAGAATTTGGAAGCAAGAGAAGCTCACGGGCCCCACAGGAACAACACCGTGGCTGTGGTAAAAAAAAAAGAAATCCTGGCAGGCATGACCTCAATTTATTTCAAAGGATTTGAAGATCTGTTTAATCCAGGTAGAGAATTATATGAGTGGTGCTATGCATGCACAGCAGGGGGTCCGTGTCTCACTGATAATGTGGGAGATTTGGCTCTTAGTTATGACAGCAGTTATGGAATTATGAGTATTAATATTTTCCCCCAGAAACAGTGCAAAGTACATTCTTGTATTATTGCATTTTGGGCATCAAATTAAATACAGAAACCATTTTGACATATGTAAATACAACTTTAGTATGCTGAGTTTTTTCAGAAAAATAATACACACAAATCTCCTTCTGGTCTAGGCAGTGTTTAATTGGCGCATACAGTCTTTGTTTCAAAAGTTCAAATCTGGTTTGTGATGTTACCAGGATAAACATTCCCCAATAGTGTCTGCACACTGCTCGGATTTGGACTCTTTTTCACATGCATACTGTGGGTTTGTAGATGAAAAAATAAATATAAAGAAATGGGTAAAAGGAGAACTTTTAATAGCTGCCAGTTTTTCAAACTATGGGTGTTCTGTTCTCTGTGGATTTCTCCTGGTTTGTGAAGTTTTCGAGAACATTTTGCAACAATGATTTTTTCAATGATACCAAAAAAATATTGGCTTCTGGGTTTCAACTTGAATTGTTTGTCAGTTGTTTTTAATTCTTTACACTACAAATTCTGTCCTCGGCTGAAATTTCAACCCCATCAATGACATTTCCTTCATCATTTCACAGACCTTATATGCTATGAATTGCTCGGCCATTCTGTTTGTGAGATAGGGTTGCACTGACTGTACTATTTGTGGACCGCTAAGGGAGCTTAGGGATAACACAAGTTCCACACGGGCAAAGCATGCGAGTTTCTCACTATCAGCTCCTCATTTACCCTCTCAATTACCTCAGCTCATGCTTTTGTTTTTCTCTTTTAAACTGGCAGTGTATATGGATTGGGCGGCTCCAGTCTGTCAGGTGCCTATCAGGTTCCTTAAGGAAAGCCGTTTGGCCCCGGGGCCTGCCTCAGCCGTGTGGGTGTCTCCTTAATGGGTCCTCATTCAGCGCCCTAATGGGCCCTTTATCAGCCCCTGCTAACGCCACCGCGATCATAGCAGGAAAAGCCTCTGGCGACCTTGCTTCTCCTTTGTCCAGGCCAACTGGAGCGTAAAAGGCTTTGACAATGACAATGCAGTTGAGAGAGAGAGACAGAGGGAGACATTTTTCATTCCTTGTGCGGTTAAGGAGCCAGAATAAACCTCCGCCAAGTGGCCTGGATTTCACTTGTTTACTGGGTTTTAATAGCATGTATTTGACCTGTTGGCCTCACAGCCACATGCTGTGTGAGTCAATGGGATATGGGATTTTGGAAGCGATGAAGAGAGAGATAAGTGATACCTCTTGGTCTTTCTTGGTTATATGACGTTGGTCAGAAAAGAAGTTCTGTCTTGTCAAGGGTTAAAACTGCGACACATTTTGCGGAAAAGTGGAAGGTACATTTGTTTTTGGGGCTTATGAACTTTTTAGACTATATGTTTTTTTTTTCTCAAAACTCAAAAACTAACCAGAGGGAAAGATATGTAGTTGGAGACGGGCTTTAGAAGTTGAAACCATTAATGTGAAGAAGAAGCCAGCAGCCAAATCATTACTGACAGACACTCAGCATTCGGAGCAGATTTCAGGCTTCAATCAGGCCGTCCCAAAAATCATTCTCAAGTTCAAGCACTTCCTCAGAGGAACCCCTAAATTGCTTGAGATATGTGTTAAATTAGGTCAGAAAAATATTGTGTGTAGTGTAAGTTTGCAATAAGATGAAAAAAGGCCTTTGATGTCGAGTGAAGTGCTCCTATTGGCCGGTCTTCAGATGAATGACTGATTGCATACTGATAATCCAAACCACTGAAGGGTTCAATAGACTAACTAATGCATGCTACAGTATCGACATTGAACTGATATGTACCCCCCCCTTTTTTTTATATAACTCATTGGGGTATTGGGGTTAAACTGGGATTTGAATGAGAGTGAGTCTAAAGAACGTCTAGTATTTTAATGAAAACTAACACCCTCCTATGGAGTGTTTGTACTGCTTGTTAAACACGTGTGCGGGTGTGTGTTTCCTCATGTGTCCTTCATTTTCTTTGCGTGACAATTGTTTCCCTCCAGTCACAGTGTTTTCTTCTCCTCCAGAAGCTACTTGGACTGACGGCTCACGTACGGGCTGTCTTCTCCTCTCACTCCCATTTGAACAAACAGTTCAGTTCCGCTCCATCGCCCCCCCCCCCCAGATGTTTGAAATGGCATTAGCGTCGGATAAGGGATTCTGTTCAGAGACTTTGTTGGAACTCGACCCTGTGTTTCATGTCCTTTTCCTTCTAATGGTGCCATTAAAGGAGTACACAGGGTAGACTTTTTGAAAGTATAAATGAGCAGCTTGGAAAAGGGCAGCCGTTGTAGCAGCCCGCGCTTGAGGGGAGCACACAGTTTTCTCTTAACCTTCTTGACTTGTGCAATATCTGCAATGTTTTTGAAGTTGGACCTATTGTACTCCTTCTGTTTAGTCCACACCTATTTGTCCAACACTGTTGCTTGAAGAAAGGGCGGAACCCATTCCCTAAACTGTACAAAATAGACATTACGACTGATAAAATCCTCTGTTTTTTTTTTTTTTTTTTTTTTTTTTTTTTTGTTTAAGAGGAGGAGATATATAAGAGAGATGGAGGGGGGGTTTTTTTTTTAGAAAAACACACCCCCCAAGGGGAAGGGTGTGTGTGTGTGTGTGTGTGTGTGTGTGTGTGTGTGTGTGTGTGTGTGTGTGTGTGTGTGTGTGTGTGTGTGTGTGTGTGTGTTTGCCTGCGTCGCTGTTGCCAAGCCCGACAGCAGACAAAACAGTACATGTGCCCCAGATAAGGGATTTTTATTCAGCCACCTTCGCAAATGAAGGGTGTGTGGAGGATCATGAATTACTCATGAGTTCTGGTGTCAAACTTTTATTTAATGATAGCCGTGCAGGGACCGCTCTGTTCTTGCCTGTCTCCCGCCCTCATCACCTTTGATGAATGGGAAAGAAGTGGAGAGAGGAAGAGGAGAAAACTTTGCCTCAGTTGCTCTCAAACTGTCTTCTTGCGCCGTTGTCTCTCAGAAAAAGTGCACCATAGACACAAACCCTACAAGCTCCTCTGAGTGTATGATGTATTGCCTGCCTCGTCAGATGGCCTACTATACACTGAACACTCACCTACAGCACGCAACAAAACAGCCTTCCACTGCGCCCGATATACACACCCTCTGTCAGGTCTGTGTGGCGTGTGAAAAATGGGATTTGTGTTGCCTCTGTTAGCTCAACCTAAAAGTCCCCCCTCTAGACTAAAACCTGGGCACGCTGAGCTCCTTCACACTACAGCGGGTCCCGACTCATTCCAATCCGCCACTCATTTCAGTCCTCATTTCCTTTACATTATACACACCATTAAGCTTATTAAGTTCAGAGCAAGGCATTGCCCTGTCCCATGCTCTTCTTGATGATAAAGCAGTATTACGTGTACGCCTCCATTCCCTCAGCAAGCAGGTGCGACAAGGCAGATTAGGGGGGGAAAATAAACTACATAGTCAAATGCAGGAATGTCATATATAAGATTAATTTGGAACTTAAAGGTGCAGTGTGTAATATCTGAGTATGTAGCGGCATCTTTTGCTGAGATTGTAGTTGCGACATTACATCCCTTTCCGAAAATGTACAAACGTAGAAACATGGAGGTGCAACATGGCAGCGTGCCCCGCTCCTACAGTATGCAGTATGTGGTTTTTTCTAAAGTAAAGAAACAGAGATTATTCCACTGGCTATGTGGTACAAGATTAAAAATCAGAAAATGCATTTAGTATGTATATAGTTAATGACACATTTGAGACCAAGATGGGGGACTGTATTCCTCCAAGCTGTGCCTTGGGAGTCTCGAACTCTTTCATCTGTAGGCCGATGTATTTATAGTGGATTACCCGCTGTGATATGTTTACAGCATTGCTACTATTAGCTTGCTTGTTGGCATCTACTATGACGACCTCTAACTGTCCACTGGTGGCATTGGGTGTCACTCCCCAACCTGTCACCCAATGCCAAGCCCCAGATGAAACACATACACAGAACCCTCCATGTGCCCTCACTCATTCTCTCTTTTCCCGTCTTTGCCTCTGTTGCTCTGTCTTTCACTTGATCGTTCCCTCAACACGAGATGCATGTAGCCTCACACACACACACACACACACACACACGCCCTCGCTCATGTTACTCGCGGGGTGCCCGGCCGGCTTCTGTGTTTCCAGCTGTCCCCTGGTTATCAAACTCTGCCAGTAACCAGAGCGCTCCATCTCTGTCTCTTCCCTCTGTGTACTAGTGACCTAGCCTCTAGCCCACTGCGAGATAAGTCACACACTAACCCTCTTTTCCTTCTCTTTGTTATCTTCACCGCAAACCTCTATTCTATTATTATATCCTTAAGGAAGAGATATTCACTATTTCTGCCTCATTTACTTTTATCACAAGAATCCCCATCCCTTCCCCCTTGGCTTTTACGCCTATAGGGACGTTTTGTGATGAGGTGTGTGTGTGTGTGTGTGTGTGTGTGTGTGTGTGTGTGTGTGTGTGTGTGTGTGTGTGTGTGTGTGTGTGTGTCTTGGTTTTATTCATCTCAAAAGGTTTATTTGCTCTCTCCACATCCCCTCAGTCTCTCCGTTGCCCGAACTACTGGTATCAAGTGATGGAAGCAGTTTTCAGATATTTTTCTCAAAAAAAAAAACACATTCAAATTGCCACTGCTAAAAAAGTAAGTCATTACGAGTAAAACATTCTGCATTCAATATCCGACAGTATACTTCATAACACATAGCAGCCTAAGCCGCAAAATGTTCCAAAGTATCAAAAGTGAAACAACTCAATCGGCACAAAAAATGTCTTTTCTGACTGGTATATTACTGTGTATGACATTATGATGCATTTACGCTGACGTTGCATTTTGCTGTTATGGCAGCTGGAGGTGGATGAGGCTAGTTCAATAGTTTAGTTCAGTGGTTCCCAAACTGGAGGTCAGGGCCTCCTCACAGGATAATTCTGAGGGGTCACGAGATGATTAATGGGAGAGGAAAGACGAAAGAAAAATGTTCTATAATCTTTTGCTTCGCTCTCCTGAAAACAGCTCAAAGACAGCTGCAACATGGAGCAAGGAGCCCCAACCAGACACAGCTTTTTTGTGTTGTTTGAGGTCACAAGCCAAATAGCTTGGAAACCAAATATTTTAACATCTACTCGACTTTATGAGCATACCACATGATTTCTCATTTGAAATATGAATCTGCAAAGCAACTAGTTACTGCAGCTGTCAGGTAAATAGTGGGGTTAAAAGAAAAAATATTTAACTCTGAAATGTAGTGGAGTAGAAGGATAGTGTAACAAAGCATAAGTTGGAAGTATCTTACTTGATTACATGTATTTGGTTACTGTCTCTGAAGCGCTTTTGTTGCCATATACAAAACCTTGTACAGCTCACCAAACAGCCATACAAACACACATAGTTCACAAACACACATGCATTTAGACGATCAAAGTAGTCTCCACTCTTCTCTTTTTATGATGCAAAGCCCACCCTCCCCCCTCCCTTTTAAGTATTTAGATAAATTACTTTATCGATTTCCTGATAAGAGCAGCAAGAGGTCTTCTGTAATATTGTATATGTCCAGTGCACTATACCAGCCTCTGTTCACTTACTATGCACATAGTACTATGCACAAGCACTTACACACACACTGTCACACTCCATCATGGCCTCTAATAGGGCCCTGGCTGGATGGAGCAGCCAGGGCCTTGCTCAGCAGACAGCGGTGGACTGAATCTATATTCAGTCTAGGCACTTCTTCTTCTCCCTCCTCCCTCTCTGGAGCCTTATGAACTCAAGGGAATCCGCAGAGCCAATAAAAGGTACTGTGATCTATCGAGGCGCCCTCCCTTTCAATGCAATCCATACACCGCAGGCCATCTAACTGTTATCTTTGAAAGCCCAGTCCGTACGTTGTAATTTTTTTTTATTCCCGTGTCCGGTGGTAAACAAGGTCCATTTGGTTTAGTAGTGGATATTCTGTGTGTGTGTGTGTGTGTGTGTGTGTGTGTGTGTGTGTGTGTGTGTGTGTGTGTGTGTGTGTGTGTGTGTGTGTGTGTGTGTGTGTGTGTGTGTGTGTGTGTGTGTGTGTGTGTGTGTGTGTGTGTGTTGTGCGCATTAAACGTCTCGGTGTGGTAGAGAGAGAGCCACTAAGTGAAAGCGACAGAGGCCGGGAGTGGCGAAGTGGGTAGGAAATTCGCCTCTGGTGTGCAGGGTCGGAGGTTCGATCCCCCGTCTCCCCGCCACATGTCGAAGTGTCCCTGGGCAAGACACTGAACCCCGAATTGCTCCCGATAGTTAGCTTAGTTAGCACCCTAGTGCTAAGCCTACCCTGCGTGGTAGCTGCTGCTATCGGTGTATGAATGTGTGTGTGACTGGGTGAATGTGTACAAAAAAAACAATGTAAAGCGCTTTGAGTCTGTGATAAACGGAGATATAGCGCTATACAAGTCCATTACCAAAAGAGAGAATGGATTAGGTAATATGTCTCGGTTTTCTCAGCGTTTGCGACTATCAGGTTACTACTGGTTAAGACTGCAGCGGATGAGCTGGAGGAAAGTGACAATGTTAAGTGTCCCGTAAAAATGCAACTTCCGACGAGAGTCCCCTCGGTGATGCATCGCCTCTTAGGTTAACGCAATGATGATTAAACATGTGTGGCTGTATTGATCCCCGTAGAAAAATCCTCTTCATTCAGAGGTCAGGGAGAGCTACAGGAGAGGTGTCAGAGCTAGGGACTTCTAAGTGTGACAAGTGACAATTAAACACGGCAGCAGCAGTGATCAATCAGGGTTCAACATAACTTTTTTTTCCTACTGGCCCGCCGGACCAGTGGATCCGAGTTTTACTGGCCCCTTGTATATTTTCACTGGCCCTGTACACACTTTTTGTTTCTTCATAATTTAGTGTCAATAATTATAATACCAGTATTAGAAAAATAAAGAAAGATAACCAGATCTAAAGGGAATATCTATACTGTAACATTATAGATATTCCCTTTAGATTTGGTTATTTTTCTTTTAGTTAATTATATGAAATGTTGATATTGCTCATACACATACTATAAAACCAGGCAAACATATTGAATTTGAAGCCTACAACTGAAAGTATGTTGAAGGGGTCGGCCAGTATTTTAAAGTCCAGTAGTTTGATGGTTGTTTTTATTCTTGAATTTGGGCAGTTTAATGAATAGTTCACCTGCAGAAGTCATGTTCAAACATAAAAAAAAATAAGATGAAGGTCTGATCAGTCTTTGTGGTGTGGTAGGCTGTTTTTATTACTTTCTCTATATGCATTAGGGATGTGAATGTGTCGACCGAATGACCGGTTTTCCACTTGCGCTCAAGTTGACTTTAAAAATAGAATAGAAATCCGAAAATCAGTGGGTTATGCCGTTTTTTTTTAATGGGAGATTTCACGGTGTATGTGAGTTCACGTCTGGTCGTGAGCGCGCTGCAGGAGTGTCACTTCTCCATGAAGTGTCAGCTTCACATAAGAGTCCGGTGTGGGACCATTTTTTCAAACTATTGATAAAAAACAATGCAGTGCAAAATATGCAGCATAAGTTAAACGCTCGTCTGAGCCTATGACGTTAACTCACCTTAGAAACACACAATGCCTTCGTCCGATCACAGCAGCGTTTCACCGTGTGATCTTGCCAGCGAGTGAGCCGCCGCGCAGATGAACTGTGGCTAAAATAATAACCGGGGATATTCTCCCCGTTAGCGATTTCAATGGGAAAGACTTCCGCGATCTGATTGAATGTCTCGAGCCTGAAAACACAGTGCCAAACTGCGCGACTATAGGAACTGTACAGTGAGCGGAGTCCCTCCGTTCGTTTCTGTCTACAACCGACACAATCACAGGAGACGCATTCACAGCGGTTAAATAACGCCTCTCATTTGTATTACCATTGGGGCTTGGATGCAAATACTGCAACATTACGGCGGCAGATAAAGGAAAAGCGCAGAACTCATTTTCTGCACCTCAACCTCTGCTGTGGGAAGAAAGAAAGGGGGCAAAACAAGTCGATTAATTTGTCGACTCGCAGGCGGACGGTAGGCAGCTCTGCCAACGGAGCGAGAGTGCACCCGCTTGTTGCTCCGCCTGTCAAAACGCCCACGCATCGGTTGTCCACTGGCCTTTCATTACAAAATATATTGTATATTAGGTTTATTATATTGAGTCTTAAATAAACACTGCTTTCATTTCGACTCTCAACGCGCATTTCAATGAACCACGATGTAGTCTACAAATAGATACTGAACTGTGATTGGCCAGTCACTGGCCCGGGCGGGACAGTGACTGGCCAATCAACTTGCCCTGCATATGATTTTACTGGCCCCGGGCCATCGGGCTATACGTTATGTCGAACCCTGTCAATACACCACCCTTGACATTTCTGCTTAGTTCAAAATGAATTGTTAAACTGATTATATAGCTTGGGCTGTTTGGATGTCGGAAGAAGTCAGCCAAGGCCTTTTGCTGGACAGAAACCAACAGATAAGTTGTCCCTAGTGATGTCCGAACCATTGTGGTCACACTCAATGGTTAACAAAATGTTACATTTGCGGCACAAGTCCCAAATTCATTGTCATTTTGTAGAGGGTTGTGAAAAGAAACAAATTGATTTTATGTGCATGTGGGCTACTTATCCGTGGGGATGTACAATAGCGCTATTAGCATGGTATAGCCTCTTAATTCATTAAGCCTATTAGCAGGCCTTCATTTGTATTGAAATGGCTTTGCTCGGTGATTATTGGCTGGAAAGCTGCCATTCTGCTTCGTATAGATCCCCCTGTTTGATTGGAGAAATATCACCGGTGGGGATTAAAAAGAGAAATGGAGAACCACCGAGAGAGAGAGAGAGAGAGAGAGAGAGAGAGAGAGAAAGCTTCCTCAAGGCAGAGAGACAAATTATTAGTTTGTTACTGCCTCGCTCTTGTTGCGCCATCCATCCCTCTCTCTTTCCATCTCCACTTCTTTCTTACGGTAATGCTCCATTGATCTATGCTGGGAAAATATATTGCTAATTCACTGAACCCTAGCTCAGCCTGTGCTCTCTGCCTTGGGCCGATTGCACTAGTTCATCCCTAATGTTCCCTTTCTTCTCTGGGAGCTCTCTCTCTCTCGACTCTAAACCGCCCATCCCAAACCGGACATGTTTTTAACCCCTCAACCGTGGAGTGCTGCAGGGGTGGCTGCGGGCTAATGACCAAGCAAGACCCGTCTCTGCGGCAAGTGGCTGCTAATGACATCGCCGCAGTACAAGTGCCAAGTGAACTGAGTCGGTAAAAAGTGATGATTTGATGAGCAGTGTGAAAGTTGGACCGAGAGAATAAATAAACTAACTTCTGCAGCAGTTTAACTTACAGCAATGATAGAGTACAGACATATTAAATTTAACGATGACTCCTCGCTACTGCTTTTTCTCGCTTCCTTGCTCACTTTACACCCTACAGAGAATCATTTGGGCGTATACATAGCAAATGAGTACTGCGCTCAATCATGAAGTTGATCATTAAGTCATCGGTATAGGTATAGCTCTTGATTAGAATCCGTCAGCCGCAACAAAGCTGCAGCAAATAATATTAAAATGCCGAGAGAGAATGGAGGTGATTACTGCCAAGTTATTTTGACACATTTTGCAACTCCCATGCAAATGGAAAGACAGCCAACAAGACAATAACTACATGAGAAGAACCAAGAAAAGTAGGGTACTACTTAGATAAGAAGAAAATATATAATGAATGAGGGCAAAAACAATATTTTTTTATGTCAAATATCAAATTTTGTGATATTATCCTCGTTCATTTACATGTTCACACACATGCACACACACACACGCACGCACACGCACACACACACACACACACACACACAGGCCTTAGGCCACGATGCTCCGTCCTCTGCCCGCATGTCTCTGTCCCTCGCTCCCTGCAACATACGGATGCTCATTTCTACCCTCATTCATCATCCACATGCCAGGTGGGGCAACCTCTCAAGCACAGTGGCCACAATTAAAGTAAACCCATTGGACTTGTGCCTGTGGTAACTTTGCTAAAGGCAGATACTTTAAAAGGAGCCTGCATATGACTCCTGGGTTTTTACAGCAATGTGTTGAAACATACAGTTTTTTCCTAAAGCTCTAAAAAAATACAAAAGTATTTCTGTAGACCTTTAACGCCTCGGGTGAAACGCCTCCTATTATTGATATTTGTTTTCAAGGATGAATTGGTGCACAGAAAGTAGGCCTCTGGGGGCATATACATAAGCCCAAACTTTGGAAATACTGCATCTTTTTTCTGCCTGAATTATTCAATATATAAGACACAATGTCTAGCTTGTGTGCATCAGTATAGTATATCATGGTTTGCAAATGCATGACACTTTCTCATGCTGCCCTCATGCTGGCAAAGACAGGCAACATTTCATAAAGTAAGAGGAACTTTTGGCAGTTTAATTATCACTAAAGAAAGAGGTTTTAGATATAGCTTGCCATTTTGCCTGAATATTTAATTGTTTTTAGAATAAACAAAATGATCAGTTCAAATGGGGCAAGTGGAAAACAGTTAAGTTTGCCATGACCTTCCAGCAGGTGAACCTCCAACTCGCCTGTGCTTTTGATGTGATGTCCGTGACCGGTTTGATGTTATTGAAGGGCTATTTATGTGTCTTTCAGTAGCACAAAGTTCTCTTTGATGGAGCTATCAAAGGGAAAGGTGTTTTTTGTGAAGTGCTTAGACCTTTCTACCTTGAGGTGTGTGTGTGTGTGTGTGTGTGTGTGTGTGTGTGTGTGTGTGTGTGTGTGTGTGTGTGTGTGTGTGTGTGTGTGTGTGTGTGTGTGTGTGTGTGTGTGTGTGTGTGTGAGAGAGAGGGAGACCTGGTAGTGAGGTCCAAGGAACGGTGTTTACGGTCTTACTGAGGCGTGACATTTCATAAACGCTCCATGCTAATCACTTTTCCTCTCTTGTCTGTTTGACATTCGGTGCTTTCAGTGTTGCGCGCTGTATCTTCCTTCTCCTCCCCTTTTTGTTTTTTGCATCCTTCTGCACCTGAAAAAATTTAAATGTACATGGCTTTCAATTACGCACGTAGCGAGCAAAGGTGTCAATCACCATTTTGTTTCATTACATGTTTCTTATCTAGCCTCCCCAGATGTGCGAACGAGGGATGAGAAACCGGGGAGTCGGGACGTATACACTGAGTTCCCCCCCCCAATAGTTCTGCTCCTGTTTTTTCCAACCAAAAACGGAAAAATATACACTCGGATTGGCTTGATGGGCCGCTCCCCCAATTAACTCACCAGACTTAATTAACCACTAATCTCTCACTTGTCAGCTTCTGAGGCAGGAGCTGGAGTGACTTCAATCTCCCTCTCTTCTCTGTACTCCCCCTCTACACACACACACACACACACACACACACACACACACACACACACACACACACACACACACACACACACACACACACACACACACACACACACACACACACACACACACACACACACACACACACACACACACCCAAGAGCTTTAGGGTCCCCATAGAAAGCACCCCAACCCAAACCCACCCCGCAAAAAAAAAGACACACAGCAACATCAAATACACCCAGCGACATCACCGCTCAGACAGCCAGCAGACGTCAGCCACCCACAGGAAATTGAAAGCTTGCTTCCGAGGAGGAGGAGGAGAGAGTGGAAAAGGCACAGTATTTTTTTCGCTAACGCACAAGAAAGAGAAAGAAAAAAAAAGAGAGAGAAAGGAAAATGCAAGATAAGTCACCGCTGCCAGGAGGAGGGAGTGGTTGACGGACAGCTGGAGAGGAATGTAATGAATTTTTCTGCAACGGAATGATGGAGGGAGCAGGGGGTCGGAGAAGGAGGGGTATTGATGTCAGCGTTTGTTACACAGGCCGGCCGGATACTTAGTCTGTTTTTTCTCTATACCTCATGTATACTTTCTGCACATATTACACACAATAAGCATAATTAAGCCCTTTTTCATTCCCTTAATGGTTTCAGATTTTTTTTCACTCACTTAAAGCTTAATGTTTTTTTTTTTGCTGGGCTTAAACAAGGCGCATAACAATTTACGCATGTAGACAAAGACATTGTCCGGATGCACCGGTCTCCACTTTCAACTTTATGTTTATTGCCCTCGTGGGGGAAATTTGTCTTGTGACCATGTGAAACAACAGAAACACAGCCCTAGACAAAGACTCCTATGTTGTAAGAGACTAGTTGCTAACTTTGCCTCTGTACATATCAAAATGTCAATATAGTTTCAGTAGCGGTAACTCATCCAAAACTATAGCAGGGATTCAGTGCAATGTTCTGCTGTGTCTGTTTCAGTCACTACAGTATGTGAACTAACTATTCACTCAAATGGCCTGTCTCCAAATGACTGGGACAGGAGGACGCCTTTTTCAGATTCCAGATTCTGCCACAGACTGACGGTCATCAGCACTTGCACTGATTTGAGGAGGTCACATCGAGAGCCAAACATTCCCACAGCTTGTTTTCACTGTACACACCCGAGACACAGTTGCCTTGCTTTGTTTCTACTTAACACTTCTAACTCATGACATTGCTTCCTTTTCTAAAATCGTCCTTGGTTTCCTTTTTTTTATGACTTTGATCTTCATATTCATTCAAATAGAACCTCTATAGCTGTGGGGCGAAATTCACTAGCAATGCACCGCAATCCATTTGCAGGTTTTTTTTTTTTTGTTTTGTTGGATTATGCCCTTTCATGTTATGCTTGTACATTACCTCAGCACCTCTACGAGCCTACTGGGCGAGTTCACAGAGAATGCTAGCTCCAATATGTTGCTCTAATTAGAAGCAATGTGTCGTTTTGAATGTGCTCAGCGGGGAGCGGTTAGGAGGACGTTTGTAGTGCAGCCACTCAGGCTGAAAACGTCTTGTTGTTTAATTACTGGATAGATAGCAGCACTTCCCCCCGAGGTAGCGCTGCTGCCACTCTTTTAACTCCTCACTTTGCTTCTTTCATCCCCTCTTTCTTGTCCTTGATTTTCTCTCCTCACAGCCAAACACCCCTGCCCTCCCCACTTGCTACTTTCCTCTTGACTTCCACTATCTATTCTTCTTTTAAAACCTCCGGAAAACTTGGTCTAAAATAGTCTAAATCAATCTATGATATCAAAGTTGGGTGTCTCGAAAAAGCTTTAATGAAAATCTGATTAAAAAATAAATGTTCATAAACGCTATAAAACGTAACGTAAAACGCTTTTTTACTGTCCAGACCGTTTGACAGGACTGTGTGGACGCTGCCATATCATATGGTCTCTATGGAAACAGTCAATGTCCTAGCAGAAAACTGTTGTGACTGGTTCAAAATACTTAATGTGTCATAAGAACCAGAGCATAGCCCGCCTTAATCTAAACCGCATTTCTGTAAGGTTTATCAATCTTATGTGACAATATCTTTAATTTGGATTTATAATTATGCATATGGGATAACAGGGGCTTTAAACCCCACCACTGCTTTCCTCATTTCTCCTCCCTATCTCCTTGCCATTCCTTCACGCTCGTCTCCTCCTTCCCTCTGGATAGACCGCTATCCAAGATGGCCCCTTGGCTCATCTGTGGCCCAATTAGGCGTAAAACAAACATTTGGACTTCTCCCTCCTGGCTGAGCCCCCTCCCCTGTTGCTCCATTCTCATTCCCTTCCATTCGTCTCCTCACTCAAGGTCAAAACCAGCGATTCTTTCTGCATTATGATCTGTGTTCTCAGGGTGTTCTCAAGGGAAAAAATGGCGGCTTGGGAATAAAATCAGACTTGCAGTTGAAACAGGAAAAATATATCATGATAAGGTGGAATGGGGGGGAAGGGGAAGCATGATTTTTTTTCATATCAGTAGGAGAGTTTTGTAAGAGAAGGAATAAGGAGGCGGCAGACAGAGGGAGTAAAGGGGAGAGAGATGCATCAGCAGATACAGTGTCTCAGGAGCAGATGGCGACTTTCTTTCTTTTTTATTTGTTTGTTTGGGATTTTTGGTTTATTGTATTAGTTACATAAACCGTGTGCGTGTCTGTCTGTCTTTGTGGCACAGAGAGATTAAATGTATCATCATCAGAACTTTTTATTTTAGTGTTTTAAGTGAACAGTGATGGAAAATTCAGGCACATTTTTTTCCTGTACATTTTTTACAGGATTTTTTACACATTTTTTCACACACACACACAAAGGGGTCGTGGGGTATAAAAGCTGCTCTGAATTCATTGCATGGCAGAGCTAAGGCTGCACTCAGCTGGGGGTGAGCTGGGTAAACAGAGGAAGATGTCTAGCTAACACTTCTAAAGAACTGTGTGTGTGTGTGTGTGTGTGTGTGTGTGTGTGTGTGTGTGTGTGTGTGTGTGTGTGTGTGTGTGTGTGTGTGTGTGTGTGTGTGTGTGTGTGTGTGTGTGTGTGTGTGTGTGTGTGCGTGCGTGCGTGCGTGCGTGCGTGCGTGCGTGCGTGTGCATGCATGCTAAGATATAACAGAGAAGTTGTTGGAAAAACTTCCCTTCAGATAAAATCACAACAGGTTTGAGAGAAGGAATAAAGGAAAGTCAGGCAAATTAGTCGGTGGAGTGTAATCACTGCAATGTTTGTATGTCATCTAAAAAGAGTGGTTTATGAAGTCTGACACTGACTCTCCATGTGTTGTTGCAGTTCTGGCACTTTCACAGCAATGAACTGACACTGACTCACTGTTTTATTTATCCCTCTGCGAGTATACCGATTTATATTTACTCATTGTGCCTGCATCTATATGTGTGTTTAGCTATACGTATGCCTGTGCGGGGGAGTATTTTTGTGTATATTAAAGTACACACACACACACACACAGACATACACACACACCCACACACACATACACACACACAAACACACACACACTTCATCTCCCCTTGAGGTGCGGTGTCGATGATTGTGTCACTGCAGGAAGAGGCTCTTTCTCAGCTCCATGTCTAATTAACTGTACGCCTAATTTTGTGTGTGTGTTTGTGTAGAGTGCGTGCTTGTTTGTGAGTGGGCTTTTTTTTCAGTGCTACAAAATGAGAGTGAATTATTGAATGTGAAATACTTAAAAGGAGAACTGAAATATTGGCCTGGTATTGCCGCAGAAGGTTGGAGGCGGGGGATTGAGCAGAGAAAAGGAGTGAGTGAGCTGTGGTGTGTGTGTGTGTGTGTGTGTGTGTGTGTGTGTGTGTGTGTGTGTGTGTGTGTGTGTGTGTGTGTGTGTGTGTGTGTGTGTGTGTGTGTGTGTGTGTGTGTGTGTGTGTGTGTGTGTGTGATAGTCTGTATTCAGAGAGAAGAGAAGTGAGAATTGGGGGTGTTGTTGTTTCTGTGGGAGGTTGATGTGAATCTCAAAGTGAAGTTGCAGAGAATCACAGACGAAAGCTGTTGTCACTTTGTGTGTCGCTTTTTTCCTAGGTATACAAAATGTGTGTTCCTTGTTTTTGAAAGATGTGGGTTGTTTGCATTATACACAAAACTCAACACACGAGTACTATGGGAAGTCATTTGTACAACTTTGACAGCGGATTACAACAGCTTGGTTGTTTACCTGTGTTTCCTCTTCCAAATAAGTTCATTTAAAACATGGTTGTCTTTTGTCATGTTTCTTACTGAATGCCGCGTGACTATGAAACGAAAAAACTTTGGAAAAAGTACAAGTTATGCCGTTTATGTGACCTAAGCTGACCTATCAGATGGGAAATGCGCTGACGTGTTGATTGCTGCGAGTGTGTGTGTCCCTGTGAGTGTGTCTGCGTTAGTGGTTAAAGCAGGTAGGAGGTCTCTCGATAGTGGGCTCATGCTGAGTGGTGTTTTATTCCCAGCATTCGCTAAAACACACACAGGCTTTACCTTAACAACAGCAGACTCAGCGGGGCTCAGTCACTGTGCACAGCCTCCTGTTGTCGCCGGTGATACTAACTCATTAATCACATTTTGAATTCACAGTGCACCTCACACCTCAGACCCTCTGTCTGCACCATTTGGGGTAATACACACACACAGCTTGCTTGTCCTGATAAGACAGACACAGACACACACACACACACACACACACACACACGTGGACACACAATAATAAAATCACACAAATAACCAGATTACAACTACATTCATAGATGGACAAACATATTGACATTCACATATACGCACTTATGATTAAATACACATTCAAAATAATGAGAAAACCTGCAAACCTTAAAAGAAGCACAGACATGCTCATCTAAAACCACTGACATATATACACACACATTGACAGACATACAATTAACATTTTTTAGTTCTCACAAACTGGCTTACTAACTGCCACAGACGCCTGCTCATTCACATGGACCTCACTGCTCCTGCTAAACTGCTGCTGAGTCAATAAAAGTAAGACTCAATGGCTCTTCACTTTTGAGTGGATGTTTATTCTCTCTGTGTTTTTCTGCTGAGGACGTCTGTGCTGCACGACGTGCCAGCTGGGCGCTGATGTCACTTAGCCACGTCTCAGGAAAACAACACATTGAGACACACAGTCAGTCTGGCCTAGCTCTGTCCAAATGTAACTGAGTCCACCCACCAGCACCTCCAAAGCTCACTAATTAACACGTTATATGGGGGAGCCAAAGTTGAGCTGGAACTTGTGGGTTCTGCCACACAATAAAAACAAAAAAAAACTCAATCCAAATCACAGTGAAAGTTCTGGCAATGTTAATGACCAAAAATCCAGCCTTGGAACAGAGCATTCATCAGAATGTTTTCATAGTTATGGATAAGGATGTAAATAAAATAATATTTGTTCTTCCTTCTTTCTTTTTTTGCGAACCGCATTTCCCATAAGCCCCAGGCCTTGGGTTATTTATCTACTGATTTGACTAATTAAACACAGGAATAATATAACATGTTAATGGCTGATTGAATTCACCACCTTGCTTGTCTTGTCCCTACCTACAGTATATAGTAACCCAATGTGGCCCCAGTGCATCTATGGACAGCATCAAATAGATTGTTCAGTCCCAGAAACAAAAGTGTTACTGACCTGCTTGTAACCAAAGTGTGCAGCTATTAAGCCCCATTATTTCTCCAGGTGGAAATGACTGTCAGCACTGTCCACCCACTCTGTGCTGCTTCAGCACATAATGACGTGATTGATGTGTGTGGACCAGCAGCGGTCGGCATGGAGATCCTGCCTGGTCTGATACTGTCTGTCTGTCGCGAACTTAAAATGAATGGCCGAGTCCTTTTTTCTCTCTCCGGGTCGCCTGGTTCGCTGATTCATTTAATCTGTTGAAACTATGAGGGAAATCGGCTGAGCGCACAGCAATAACAGGCCATTACTTACAGTGCACAAGTTAGTCTCTGAAGTCAATGAATTGTTTGTCTCTAGTGTAATGCTCATTAGCTCTTTTTTAAAGCGGTGTGAAACTGTATTGTGTCAAACGCTGTCACTGCTGCCACTGTTGCAGACCGCTGAGACAGAGCACCCCACTGAACAAAAGCCTCATTTAGCCCCTGTTGCAAAAACTCCAGGTTACAAAACAGATTTGGAGGAATCCCATTTAAAAATTAAAAATTAACATTTAAGAAAAAATTGAAAATGCCGACTGAAAAGATATGAGATGCAGTCTGGTCGACAGCTGGCGCTTGTGAAAAACATTGATAATTTATTCTGTTAGTGGCTTTGTTCAACAGCCCTTTCTGACAGGAATACAGCTGTACGACAAGTTCTGCATTTATAAGTATCGTGCCTCTAAAGTGAAAATCCACCCCATATATAGAGTTTTGACATTAAAACAATTCATTGCAATGCTTATGGTTGGGAACCGTAAAATAAACTCTTCTCCCTGTCAATTGATCCTGAATGCTGTAATAGAATCAGCAGAGCGGATATAGCATAATCAAGCCTTTGAAAGCAGATCCTTTTGTTGTGTTCAGTACAAATTGAGATATCACAAGAGTAATATGACAGGGGTTAATCCCCCTTTCAGAATGGATTTTTTTTGCTCTCCGTAGGAATTACGTAGAGCCAGCGTTGTTGTTTGTTGTTGGGCATGTTTACAGGCAACTATCCAGCCATCCAGCCAGCCAGCAAGCCAGCGGTCTCAATGGAATGTTCTGAAGAGTCTCTGGAGCGAGGCCAGGCTCTCCACACTGGACCCACTGTCTCCCCATCTCACTGCAGTCAAGAGCTACGCAGGCTAAGGAGGATGGCAGGCAAAAATGAGAGCAGCCAGAGAGTGTGTGTGTGTGTGTGTGCATGCATCTGTGTGTTTGTGTGTGCGGGACCGCTGAAGTGTCCGCTCTTGTTTTAACCGCTGCTCTGTCGAAACCGCAGGTGGAGAGATTGTTTTGCATTGCGTGAGGGGTAACCTGTTAACCGAGGGGAGAGAGAGGAATTCACATTCTAAGGGTTTATGCCTCGTGAATTTTGCTTCCCACAACGTTATTTTTATATAGTCATTATTAATGCCTTTGATCAAGTCCAATTTCCCGGGAACTTAGATAAAATGATTTACAGCAGGCAGAGTGGAAAAGGTTGTGTTTTCCCAAATGGTACTAAATCAAAGTTCACTTTGCTTCATCATCGTCATCATATTACCATTATTATTCTGACATGGTCAAATATAAATAGTGAACCTCATTGCAGTGCAACCTGTGTTCTTGCTTGCACTCGCTTCGTTAAACAAATGCATGTGCCACCAGGAACAAGACGCAATGCTAACAACTATATGTCAATGTTTTGTTCACAATCTTTTTCTGCTGCCTCAAGGTTGGCAAAAAAAATGTAAAATCTCTATTTAAAGATAAAAAGAATTCATTCCAAATTAAAATTGGCCCCTTTTGAAGGCCTTCCCAAAAGAAATCGGAGTACTCCCAAGACATTTCAAGGAACGTGGGGAAATAATCTGGGTATTTTGTTGGAGCTTTTCTTTTTTTTCTTCTGTTTTTTGTGGAGCCTTTATCACAGAGTTTACAGACAAGGGATGTCTGGGAATGAGGTGATGGGTGACGATCACATGGACGGAAACAGGGCAACGATGTGGTTCATGGTCGGTGCTTCAAACAACTTCTAGACCACTGAGGGTTAGCCCAGTGTCCTGTGAAATACTGTAGTAGATGCCTTTGGTCTCTTCTGACCTCCATAGGTCACAGGTAGATGTCACTTTGTGGGTCAAAGTGCTAAAAAAATTCCCAGCCACCACTGTTCTAAAAACGTTGTTGAAATGAAGTGTATCTCTAAACGAGTGGAAATGGTTTATTTGAGGCAAGCAGACGAGCTGAGAGTAGGCACCTGAATATTTAGCGTGGACTGGCTCGACCCTTTGTGAGCCTGCTGCGGCAGAGTGCTGATGTTTTGTATAAATAAAGGCTTTGAGTGCCAGTGAAAACGATGGCCTTAGGATTGGGAGCATGCATATTGACATTGTCGTTAACTTTTTTTTTCTCCTAAAAAAAAACGATTTTGTTTGACCAGCAGTGAGAATTACCATTTCCTTTACAGCTTATATTTCCAAAAATGATATGCAGAAAATGAACTGCTCTGTCATAAGTATCTCTAAAAAGTAGTGAAGCCAGGTTCTAAATTTGTGATCGTAAGTTATCTTAATGTATATGAAAAAGTTAACCAGTAATCCTATGATTCATTTGTATGTGACACAGTGTACTATTATATATTATGTTTTCATGAGGTATAATTGAAATAGGAACCTGTGTGGTTGCCATTCTCAGCGGTCCCTTCTGTCTAAATGGTAGCATATGGTACAGTGTTAGCACCAGGCTTAGTGTACGTCTAGGGAGCTGACCTTTAGCTGTCCTCCAGGAGACAACAGGCTTGTACAAAAAACCTCAAAGGCAAAGTGACTGTGTTTCGGATCAGGAAACTGTTTAACCTCTGCCGTCATCAATGGTCCGTGAGACCAGTGATGCTGATAGTGTTTCTTGAGTAGAAGGTCCACCGTAAAACAAATATGGTTACATCACTCATTAGAGCACAGATGGTGTCTAGGGTCTTTGTGTAGGAGAAATATTTCTCTCTGCAAAGACTAACACACACACACACACGAGGCTGGAGCTGGACCCTAGAGTAAAGGTCCAGTCAGGTGGCAGAAGGTGACCCTAACTCGAAAAGCAATGTGCCCGGAAATAGCACACATGCCAGACGCTTCCAGACATTATGTGTGTGGACAGATTAGGGACTATGCATGTTGGGGGGTAGGAGGAGGCAGACTGGGTTTTGCTCATAGCAACCTTTTTTTGGCATTTGACCCATTTAAAATTCAAGGTAAAAAATCGAGTTATTATATGAAAAAAACAAAGATAAGAGGATAAGCGTTTCTTATCTTAGCATAAACTAAACCAATACGAAAAAACTCAAATTTCCAATTTTACAGGGATTTCTTTTTAAACCTTTATACCTAAAAACTGTCACTTATTGGTTCTAATCTTTCAGTGTTCTACGACTTTCCTAAGAAACAGTAACATACAACTTGTATTAACAAAATAACCTGAGCTATAAAAAGGAGAGGAGAGCAGGCAATCATGACTGAAGACAATACGTATCACACACACATCCATAGGGATTTGAGAGGAATTCCACAGAAAAGGCAGACTGCAGGCAAATGCTCGAAATTCCCAAAATGCCTCCCGTGTGTGTGTGTGTGTGTGTGTGTGTGTGTGTTTTGTGTGTACATAGGTATGTGGAGAGGCTGGTGATAAAAATGCCTGGGTCATTGCTAAACAAGGTAGTTCGTAAAGTCGCCCTGTGTGTCCAGCTCAATTGAGGTCACAAGCTTGGTAGTTTACTTCATAACTTGTGTGTGTTTGTGTGTGGTCACGCTTTAGTGAGCTTGTGTGTGTGTGTGTGTGTGTGTGTTTTTCGTTGTGATCTAGATAAGCTGGCGACTCCCGTAAGAGTCAGTAATTGATAGTGTTTGTGCCTGGAAGCAGCGATTCTGTCTGAGTGAGCATGGATGCCATTAGACACATGCACATACCTATCACTGTTGCCCTCCAGCACAAACACACACACACACACACACACACACACACAACCTGCTCCGTTGACTTGACCTCTGGTGTCTGCTATTTATCAGAGCAGTCTGTGTTAATGCAAGTGTCACACACAAACACACACACACACACACACACACACACACACACACACACACACACTCCACATGTCCGTGCTAACATGTACATACACAAGCTCCTTACACACACACCCTAAAAGAATGCTCAAATTGAGACGTACACGCACAAAGATAAACCGTTACCTTAACCATTAACTGCATCACTGGATTTGCCGCACTTATGCTGACAACCATCTTGTACTTTAGTGGTTCCCAAACTAGGGTCAGGACCTCCATTAGGGGTCACAGGATGAATCAGAAGGGGTCACGAAACACATACAAAAAATGTAAGGCCTCAAAATTGTTTCCAGTTTGTTTTGAAAGTTTCAAAAATACAAAGCTCCTGAAAAAAAAATACAAACATCTCTGACACATGTTGGCCAAACTCTGTTGCTTACCAACTATTTCTCTTCACCTTCAAATGTATTCACTCACAACAACAATGTAGTCTACCCAAAATATTATATGCACAAACAAGCATTTGGTTTCCTGTCCAATGCAGTACACAAAGGTAATGCAGAAGCTACTCGCAGCTGCAACCAAAAAGGAATGTTAAATAAATGATTCATAATTTAATCTTTTGGAAAACATTCATAATTGCTTCTTTGATTGTCGGAGTCATTTCACTGTCGCAGTTTGACTGAGTTTCATCTTTCAATTTACAAAATGTTGGTGGAGTACAGAGATTGTTTCGTACACTAACCGCAAAAACAGTATATCAGAATAAATATTAGTTCATACTGAATTAGGGCACATCAATAATATGTATAGTTACATTATAAATACAGGGCCCAAGCAAGGAGATGAAAGTTTGAGGCTGAAGTGGGAGTGAACGTGTCACCATGACAGGGGCAGTTTTCTTGCAGCAGGAGTTATCGATGTTTAAAGGAGTAAAAGTTGACACTTTAATTTGGTCTTGAAAAACACATACACAATAGAACGGCGTCTTTCTATACACTGTAACTCTGCTTTTGTAACTGCTGTACGTCGTTCCTCCGCTTGTATATGTGGCCTATATAAACACCCATGGGAGTGTCTTTGGAATATATCACTGCTGTCCTCAGAGCACGAAGAATTAGTGTTTGAAATACGAACTGCTGGGAGCAGCAAGACTTACACCGCAAATAAAAAATATAATCCAAGCTTGCTTGCCTCGCACCAAGGTTCTTATGTAGATTACTTGAGTATTTTAAGGATTTAATCAGGAGCCGACGATGCTGCAGTGTCTCGTGTGTGTGTGTGTGTGTGTGTGTGTGTGTGTGTGTGTGTGTGTGTCTGTGTCTGTGTGTGTGTGTGTGTTTTAACCAGTAGCGTCTAGCTGACTAATCTTTAAAATCAAACACTGAAGCAGTCACTACACCGGGACATACAGGTAGAAACAAACAAGTGTGAACACGCACACACACACACACACACACACACAAACACAGATATGCAGATGCACTGATCTCCTCGCCCACACATAGTATGCCTGTTCGTGTGCGACTCCCCAGGGTGGTGTCAGGGCCCTGACTGATGAAAACACAGCGGCGGTGTCAACGCCATAAAACAAAGGCTGCAGTGTAGATGAGCTGCCAGCCACACCTCCAGTGATGGATTTCACCGCCAGCACATTTGCTGCTGAAAACAGACCATTTAGTCTCCCTGCCTCTCTCTTTCTTCTTCCCCTCACCACTCGCTTAATTTTTTCCACCTCTCCTCTGCTCTCTCGCTTCCTCCATCAAGTTTAGCACTTTTAAACGTCTTTTGCTTTTTGCCGGCATCCTGGATTTTCCCTCCTCCACCTCCGGTCTTCACACTTTTCTTCACAGTTCTCCGTGCCCTTCGGCCATCTTTGGCGGGTTCAGTGACTCATGTTTATGACCCTTTCAAAGGAACACATCTGTTCTCTGCCCATCCCATGCTGTCTGGTCTTCTCTCTCTCTCTCTCTCTCTCTCTCTCTTTGCTTCACTTGCCTACACACGTCTGCAGCCGACCCGCCTCAGATTGTCTTTTGTCCATTCAATATCCTTAGCAGCTGAGAGGGGTCACTGCGAGCTCCAATATCCTGTAAAGCCTCCCCAAAATAAGGGCTGTGTGTGTGTGTGTGTGTGTGTGTGTGTGTGTGTGTGTGTGTGTGTGTGTGTGTGTGTGTGTGTGTGTGTGTGTGTGTGTGTGTGTGTGTGTGTGCGTGCGTGTGTGTGTGTGTGTGTGTCCAGTGAAGATCTACCACAGGTGAAAACTGTCAGGCAGAAAATTGCCAGATTTGTGTGTTTTTCTTTCTGCGGCTGTGATAATCCATTTTAGCCGTAGAAGGTCATTCAAAGTTTTGAACCGTCCCGGAATAGTTGCCGATCTGGTTGTTGTTGTTGTGCATCCAAACGTCACGCCTTTCCTGAGTCAGACCCCACTGCTTACTATTGGCAGTCCACATCAGACAGAGAGGTGTTAAGCCAGGCTTGATCATGACTCATCATGACCCAGGGTTTTTTTTTTTTTTTTGGGGGAAGGTTTCGGCACAGAATTCAAGATCCCTGAAATATGCAACACCCTCCAAGTCGTGTGTGTCTATTAATAGAAGAAATATCACGAAGAGAGAGACGGATTATGATCACAGCGGGGAGCCTCAGCAGAGGAAGAATCTTTCCTGAACGGTCTTTAAAGTAGTCCCACTCAGCAATGCATAACAATCAGGGTTAATATCTTGCTATTACAGTGCAAATATTGAATTTTTAGGTGTTTTGCGGGGAGAAATTTGTGAGTATTTTTTTCATACTCGCTAAATCCTCTATATATGAACATATTTGTCTAACGATTTTCCTATATTCAGACATATCTTTACGGTCCTACAGAATGTGACAGAAATAGGCTACATGTGATGGAGCACCTTGGTGGCCGTTTGTCATGCCATATTACAGCAACATATCTGGTTTAAATGATCTATGTTGCATATCAAAAACCCCTCTCTTTCCCCATGTTTACTGTCTGCATTCCAGCTCTCCAAAACTATTTTAGAAATATGAAAATCCCCCTTTAAAGCGGCTACGAGTAACATTTAAATATCTTTTAAACAGCCTCATGTTTCCTCTGATAATCATAAATTAGCTGTAACAGCAAACGAGACCATCAGTGCAAAGACAGACGTTTTTATATATTTTATATTACTGCTTTTGGTCTGGTCCCACACCCAGTCCGATTTTCGGTTCGCTCGTTCCGGCTCTATGGTCACATATCCGTGTTGGTCGCAGATTTCAGTGTGGCACTGCAACGCGATTTGAGAAGCCTATCCCTCTAGGTGAGGGAAGGGGAGCGGGAGCCTTGTTTGAGACAGTTATTTGTCATCATAATGACTGATAACGGGGCTGAACCATCAAAGAAAAAAAAGAGAATGCAATGAAGAAAAGCTAAAAGGGAGAGTGATATAGGCTACGGGCGGGACGAAGGTGTTGCCAAGCAACGTGTATACAATTTCACGAGAGCGAAACTAGACTGCAGTGTTAAATGAATGAGCGGTTGGTACTAACACAAAGTTTGCTTTGCTTCTCCATCATCAGATAACCATTATCTGAAATAGTAATTATTTACAACAACATAAACACATTACCTCATCGTGATCCATACTAACTGCCGTCTCTCCGTTCATTCGCTTTCTGTGAGGACACGTAATCTTTCAGCTCCGTGAGAGAGAGTAGTTAGGTGACACTGCTGCATCAACTCATTGCAATCAGGTGCGTGTGGCAGTGACTGGCATTAGTTCATGCAGTGTCAAAACCACTCTCACAGAGCCGAAAAGAGTCCTCACACTTTCAACACACAGACATGCACTATATTGCGCCCTTCTCAGTTCACACTCGCACGCCTGGCACGAGCTAGAAAACAGCTTAGCGACAGCGGGCGTCGTAAAAATACTACCGCTTTTGTCCAAAGGGGACTCCAACGTGCCATGTTACCCGTAGTGGCTTTAAAATGTTTTGGGTAGATAAAAAAAAATCAATAAGACTGCTGGATGCCTCAACCTTTAAGCTACAGTCTGACATTTTGGTCATTATTAAAATAAAGATAGACACGTTGATATCAGGGGAATTAGCTAGCTTAGCGGTGTCTAAGCTTGCAAAACCTGACCACCTCACATCTAAATCCTTGTAATTAACCCTTAATTAACTTTTTTTGTTCAGCTAAACACATCAAAATAATTATTTAAATTTGTATTCATTTATGTTTTGGGGGCTATAAAAAAGCCATCAGTACGGTACGTACATTAAAGGTGTCGGCTTATGTACACATCCAGTGTTTCTCTTTATTTGTTGAATGTAAGTCCAATACTCACTCTTTACTCTGTTTGAATCTCGTCCGACTCCTGAGAAAAATATCTGTTTAGCTGCGAAATACTTACAGCAAATAGTTAGTTAAACACTGATGAGAGTGAACCAAAACAGTACAGTTTAGCAATGGGCTGAAAGATACTCTAATGATCCATAGAGCAGAGGCACATTTAATAGAATGATGATAGTTTGTTGTGGGTTCATCACCAAGAATGACCCTTTTTAGAAAGCATTTTTAATAAACATCTCACATTTTTAGTTTGAGAGGAAAGTTTCCGAACAAGCCACAGGGCCACCTGTGGGGAAAAAAACTAAAATATTCTTTGTGGGACACCCACCGAGCGATAGACATTTAATCATAAGTTTAGTGAAGCAACTTGGAAGTGTCAATTCCACCTATATGACCGTGAAGTTTTATGATAAATGGGCACACTTTTATGAATAGAGGCTCTATTTAGAGATGGCTCAATAAAACCGGCAGCCATCCACTGTTTTATGTTTGGTCGTAAAGCCTAAGGTCGGCCTTCTGACGTCCCCAAAATGAGAATTCATTCTATAGTTTTTGCAGGGTGGCAGTCAATCTCTTGTGACATGATGTTCGGTTAGGTAGAGAATGAGTAGGGCTACTGTTTACCCTGAGTCTGGCAAGTTCCGGGTTGAGGTTGGTTCTTTGAACATTGAACTTCAGGGCAAAGAGTATGTTGGCCTTTATCGTTTTTAGAAGAGCTATTTGGGGCTTTGTGAGGGACATGAAAGGAGGGTTTTCACACACACACACACACACACACACACACACACACACACACACGTACACACACACACAAACACACACCAATGATCCTATAGTCTCTGCAAACTTTCTCTCTTGTATGACTTCAAAGGGAGCCGCCACATGACAGCCATACCTATTTGCAGCCCCACCTGTGTATAGGCTTTTCACCCACTGCTATAAGCACAGCTGCTTGTGTATATGCGTGTGTTTGTTCAGACCTAAAATGGCTTTAATGACATTGTGCCCTGAATAGCAGGTCTATTGTCACTGATGTAATGTCTGTTCAAAGGCCAATAGGTACTCCAGCAATGGCAGTGGTGCAGTTGATGGGATGTGTCTGCCTCTCTATGTGTGTGTCTGTGTGTGTGTTTGTTTTGTCGTCAATAGACTACCCGCTGTGCTGCCAGTCTCGTCACGAGGAACCAAAAATTGCCAATTTTCAGTCAGCCCGGAAATAAACAAAACATTTGTCTGCACTTTCCTGTGGTTAGACAATTAAAGGCGCACAATGACACATGAACACACTAGAGTTTTGTCTACAACTCACTAGAGTTTGTCTCTCCCTCTCTCTCACACACACACACACACACACACACACACACACACACACACACACACACATGTGCAGACTCACAAATGCAGCGTTTCCGACCTTCTGTACGAGTTCACATCACACTTTATTTTCAGCGTGCAGCGGGGAGAAATGTCATTGATGTGTAAATTCACTATGAATAATTCCTCTCCCTTCTCCCCCAATAGACTGTGTTAACGCGCGTCTGGCTGCTCCTGCTCTTAGCTTGACGCCTATCTATCCCTCTTTCTTTGCCTTCCTCCTGTATCCATCCCTCCCGACATCATTACTTATGGAACATGGTAATGAAAGACTCCCATTTTCCGTATTTTCTGAGACCCTCTCCGTCATTTGTCCTCCAGCTCTCTCTCTCTCTCTCTCTCTCTCTCTCTCTCTCTCTCTCTCCTCTCTCTCTCTGCAATGGACATACTGTATAAAGTATCCGAGCCGTAATGGAAACATGAAAGCAGGGTTGCGGCCTGTACTTTCTTGACTGTGCGGTGTGAAAAACAGGAGAAGTGGAAGAGTCCTGGCCTTGCTCGGCTCAATATTTATAAGGAGGAAACCTGATTTCAGATCAGTCATGCTAGACTTGCAGCAGACACCTACCACTCGCCAGGGGAGGCGGGCAGGCAGACAGACAGTGGGCTTTTTCTCATTCTTTCTTTCTATCTTCTCTTGGACAGGGTTTGTGCTGATTTTTTTCTGTCTCAGTGTACCCCGTACTTTCTATCTCTCCGTTTTTCTGTGTGTCCGCTACCATTTCTCTCATTGATAGCCCCCACCAAACACAAAGAGAGAGAGTGCACTTTCCTCACACATAGACCATCTTATCAAGTCTTGAAAATATGGTTGAGAACTTTCAATGTGAACACTGTAGAATCAATACTAATTTTTTGGTCTGAATCCTATGCATATATCCACTGATATCTATGAAATAAGACTGCTTTGTGTCCGCTGTTCACAGAGTTGCCTTCTTAGATAACTCATACAACAGAAAAAGCCCTGTTAGCTTATACTGGTGCATTCAAACAATATATTTTGACACAGGCCAAGGAACCTGTTCGAAACAGAGACTCAAATAATAATTGAGGAATTGCCTTAATTGATATTGTACTTTCAATCATAATGTTCTGCAGTGCAATTAATGGAATGAACAAAAACCTGTTGACATGCCGTGAGACTGTGTGGCTTTTATGGAGCAGAAGAGAGCTGTGGCCCCGAGGCAATTTGCTGTCTTATCCAGACTTTTTTTTTTTTTTTTGCAATGCAGTAATTTAAGGCGACTGGTTTTCATTAAAAAGATAATTTGACCCACTTGCCAAAACACTTGATGAAGAAGCGAGTTGTAATTCTGTCCTCCCTCTTTCTCCTCATCTCCTTGCACTTTCTCTTCTTCCTCATTCGTCTTCTCATCCAGGGGCGAGCGAGGCCACTGACTTCATGGTCATGTTCCCGTGCTGCTGCTGTGCTTTTAGGGCTAATGGACGGACAGCTGTGCTCCCGTTTCTATATATAACTAACAAGCACCACATGATGAGCCCTGTCACACCCTCTCTCCCCGGCTACTACATGAAGCGATGTTAATACTCAAGGAATAACGCATGAGCGAGCGAGCGTGCTCATACGGCTTGGTAGTTATGAGGCCTGTATATCGAAATTTAATCTGGAAGGTTTTTCTGCTCATTTTGCTACTTTTATTTTTTATGTTTTGCTGCTGCTGCTTATCTACTCATTTCTAGCTCAACATGTTAAATGCGGGTTTTATGGCCAAAAATATATTACATTAAATAGATTTAATGAAAAAGCACTTTGATAAGTCTCGCTGGAACTACTTAAAAATACGTTATTTAATGTAGCTTTAATCCGCATCAAACCATATTTGTTGTTATTAAATGGACGTAGGACTAGAATAAAAAGCCTGTTTAGTATGTCAGTGAAGAAACACATTAACTTAAATCTTGTAATGGAGGCTTCACTCTTTCTGACCCTCATATTGTGTAATAAAATCAATATGATTTAGAGTCCCCATTTTTATTGTTTTTTTTTTATTTTTCCTTTTTTTTAGCCACTTGATTCTGTATGTGTGTTGTGTATTTGCGTGTGCGGCCGTCAATGCAATTGAGGAATAAGTAACAGTGTTAAGGGATCAGCCGGTGGTGGGTCGTATACCCTCAGATTAGAAAGCTTAGTCCTCTCGTCTCTGTAATTAACGAAAGAAAGAGATAAAGACAAAGCGGCAAAGAGGAGATGTACGTACGCATGTAGAGTGGTATTAAAATAAACTAGTGCACAATCATGCACACGCGCACACACACACACACACACACACATGAACACACTAGCAGGAGGAGCAGGAATTGTGTGTAATGACAGGGCCTGGCGGTCAGTGTATTTGTGTACACGAGGAGCGTGTGTGGACATCAGAGCAACAGAGTCCAGAACTAACAACAGATAGGGTTAGCCTGGATATGTGGTTTGTCTAGCAGAGTTCAAGACCTTCCTTATGTCAACAGGGATAATAACTGCAGGATGGCAGGAATGCGGCCGTATACGAAAGCCTCAAACGGAAGGGCAGACACACAAAAATCTGCATGTGCGCAAACGCTCAAAGTGGTTTTGGGAAGAAGAAAAAATGTAATTGGTGTTTCTTTAGGAGAAGTGGTTTCTATTCTTTCGCTCATAAAAACAAAGCAGTGTCGTATAGCAACCATGGCTATGTTTTGTTAAAAAAAAAACATTTTCTTGGATTTTCTGTAGGTCATGTTGGCAGTAATACACTGCTCTGGTGCAAACTTTGTCAGATTAAGAAATACCTTTAACAAAATAGTGATTTTGATCATAAAATATCCGATTTTTTCAGCTTGATTTTCATCATTTTCATACCTGAGGGGAGAAAGTTGTGTTTAAAATGAATATTTATAAAGTCAGAAAAAATTAACCGTAGTGTTAATTTAATAGGTGATAATGTGATTCTAATTCCAGCGCAGACGACACTGTTGCTACTACACCGGAGAGTTTCAAATGAGGGAGGTTGCAGCGTTGATTATTGCTGCTTGTTTCTTTTTCTTAAATTGTTTTTCAAAATGTCTGCGGGGCACATGATGTCAAAAACACTCCAACCAAACCAAATTAATAATTGAATGCAGGTTATATAAGGAAAGAAAATATACATATTAATTATCATAACACAGGAGTTTATTTATCACTCAATGACTCACTCAGCGCAGTCACACAGGGGAAGCAATTCTGCATCCAAATGCAAAGAGAGAGAGACCGAGAGAAAGAGAAGAAAATCACTCCTTTTTAGCGTGGCGTTCGAGCCCTCAACATTAATGACTCTTGGTAACTCAGGAAGACAAAGCTGCGTGGCAGAAAATCCATTTGTGAGTCTGCAGCGAGATAGCAAAGAGACACAGAGGAATGGTGACTTTTGATACTGCGAGGCCGACTGCACTGGAGGCATCAGAAATAACCACTTTGTCTTTTTGTCTGTGAGCGTCTTAAAAGCCGGGTAGAAGTTATCCCCCGTGTCAGAACCCCATGTGGAAGATTAATATGTGTGTGTGTGTGTGTGTGTGTGTGTGTGTGTGTGTGTGTGTGTGTGTGTGTGTGTGTGTGTGTGTGTGTGTGTGTGTGTGTGTGTGTGTGTGTGTGTGTGTGTGTGTGTGTGTGTGTGTGTCATGGTCACGGCATGACTCTTTAAGTGTGAGGGAGAGAGGATTGAGATTTGCGCCACCAGCATAACAATACCAGAATGTGGACAGACAATGAAAAAGACCAATCGTTTTTTTTTTCTTCTGCCTAAAGATTAAACAGTAGAGAGCTGAAAGGAAGTTATGGGAGAGAAAGATTGTGAGTCCACGGCTGGACTAAGCTATCATCTAAGGTCAGCACATTTAACGCCTGTGAAAAGTATTCCTTCGCATCGTTAAGTATTGATGGCTGAATAGGCAATGATAAAAGTTCAGAAGACATATTTTTTTATGAAGAATTTGAGGCAAAAGAACTTCACTCAGACTAGTCGAGGACAGACACAAACACTTCTTAAGTAGGATCCCATCATGAAGTGAGAAGCTGATAGAGATTTAAAAAAACATGTTCAAAAACTTTACTCCGACCTATATGCAACTCACAATCAAGTCACAATCCTGACACACTGTATATAGACACAAGTGTTGAACTTTGTTTCACCCTAAAAATCAAGTCAGTAAAAGACATCTCGTAGAAGTCCTAAGGTATTAGAAGTAAGAGCTCTAGCACATTCAAGCAACTTCTTGCTTTACTGCATCATAACTAATTTAAAAATAAAAGATGTGTGACCCTCTAAGTTGCTTTAACAAGGCAGACTGTCAGACTGTATAGGGTTCAAGGATTGAAGGATTAGCACTGAAAATCATTATTTACAGCAGAATCATAACCAATACATATAACACATGCAAACCATTCCAATAAAAAAAGTGAATTCCTCATAAGTTCCAGTGGAGTGCAACACACTTTGCAATAGGACAAATGGCGTGTAGATTGGCAGTGAGAATCCCACATGGGTTCATGTGTAAGCCTTCGTTTAGCGAGTGGCCAGAGTGAGCCAGGGTTTGGCTTATGTAGTATAGTGCTCCTAGTTTTAATTACACTGCAGACAGTCAATTGAAACGCTGTGGTAACTTGTGTCTCTTTTTTTTCCCGAATCTTTGCTGGAATCTTTAAACAGAACAGCTCCTCATACTTTTTCTTTCTAAATATAAATTCCATTAACCTGTTTGCCTCGCACTGGGATTCAATTCGAGTTGTGTGCAACTGTTCAATATTTCAGAATTCCAAGCCGGCTGCCTGCGAAAGACCACACTGTACACTCTGTCCACTATGATCCTACTCTAAGTTTACTTTCATTTATTTATTTATATATTTTTTTGCGAGGGCAGCCGGCAAATGCAGCATACCGCCCTCTTTGGATGTCATTTAAGCTTCCTGGAGGGATTTGAAGGTGCTGAAAGATGAAGAAATGCGGGAATAGAAGATGGATAAAATTGAAGGAGATGGCTTATCCGTCAATCTGCTATTAAGACAGTCAATGTGGAGGGCAACTGTGTGTGTGTGTGTGTGTGTGTGTGTGTGTGTGTGTGTGTGTGTGTGTGTGTGTGTGTGCGTGCGTGCGTGTGTGTGTGTGTGAGACAGTTCCTTACGTGAACATACAGCAGCTGCATGAGAGGATTTAACATCTGGATACACCTTCCCTTTCTCTCGTTGATTTGTCTCTCACTCACACGTAAGACACGCAATATAACGCATAACCGGTATATTGTTTTTTTCTCCACATGAAGATTACTGGAATGACAGGAAAGACAGGATGATGAGAAAGAGAAGAAAGGGGGCAGGGAGGGGGAACAAAAAGTGCAGATCACGGGCGGTTTTGCTTCCGTGAGACATCGTTGAGACAGCCCTCCTCAACGCCAAGGCCAGTGTGGACTGCCGCTTCTCCCTCCTTCTCTCTTTTGGTTTCTCTCTCTCTCTCTCTCTCCCTGTGTTTAATGTAAGTAGATACTGGAAGAGCTCATTCTTCTGCACACTGAAACCTGAACTGTTAATTTAGCCTCCTGCCTTTCACTCTGTCCCTCTCTTTCTTCCCTTTCCTCATTTCCGTATACCGTGTCAGCAAATCAGATGAAGAAACAAGAAAGCAGTCACAAGTGATGGTCTTTTTTGTCACATTTCCCCTATTCGGAACTCATTTAGCTCCTGTTCAGAGAATGGGGTGTATCTAAAAAAATTACCAAAAAAAATAATCCCCAAGATAAAAGTTATTAACAAACCATTTCATTAATGGGAGACATTGGATATCAATTAACACTGTTTTGTTTTGTGTCAAAACCTTTCTTATGAAAACTTTATATTGTCTATTAGTCCTTTATTACTTCTGTATAATAAGATACAGCAATACTACGTCTCTGACCCTTCTGCCTTTGCCTCTGCCTGATGGCGTGTTTAGTGTGGGTTGCAGACCTGTGCCTGACCCATCGCCTGCAGACAGGAGCAGAGGGTTTTTCGTGACTTTCTCTCCTCCAACCCTCCCTTCCTCCTGAGTCCCAGAGGCTGCAGCAGCTGGCAACAGCATACATACTCCCTCTTCCTCTGCTATTCTCTATTCCCCCCATTTTCTCCCTCCATCTTTTTCCTCCCTCCCTTTTACTGTATGTCACATGTTGCGACGAAAAATTGTAGGCTGTTGCACTTCTATATATAAAGTGCAGTGCTTTTGTTTTAAAGCTGAGGAGAAACAGGAGGCCTTATTATGGGCATAATAGTTGTCTCATTCACCGTAGACAAACTGTATCATATTACTCACTCTGAGTAAGTTGCTCCTGATAATAGCATCCACCACAGCATCAGTTATGTTAGTGACAGCACAGCAGATAGCATACTCTCATACCAGATAGCATATGGTTATAGAATTAAATGTATTATTCCCATAACTGAAAATAAACTTAAACCACTTTTTAGGAACTGCAACAACAAAAAGGATCTGCGCAGAGCAGTGGTGTAAACTATGCAACATAATTGTTCTAGTTTAAAAAAATGTGAGAACTGGGGGCGCCCTTAGCTCAGTTGGTAGGGCGTCTACACTGTCAATAAAGCATAAAAATACCAAAAAGAACTAAACAACTGTACTGAGACATGGTGGTTGTGGAGGGACAGCAGACATGTTAAACCATTTGGAAGGAAAGAAAGTGACAGTATTTGTGCTTTGTTATTGTTAAATTGTGATTTTTAAGAAACGTAAACCAGAACATTATACGCCAGTATACATGATACAAAGCACTCATTCATCGCGGTGATGTTTGTTGGTGAGGTTTATTGCCTTGGCCATTATTGCATTCGGTGGATGGATGTGTTGTGAGCTGACATTACCAAGACAGTCACATTCCGTCATTCAGGTCTTGCCATTTGCTCGATGAGGTGCACAACACCGGAATGGAAAGTATTGACTGTCAGGGCCTGTTAGCGCTGTGGCGGCTAATCCATATCCTCGGTCAACCACACACTTGTGTTTGGGCGCACAGGGACTACCGTGCGCACACACAGACGCCGAAGCACGCACCTTCTATTGACACCTGACCTTTTACAGGAAGCAGAGCGCAGATCAACTGACCAGAAGCCGCTGTCAATCAAGTAGCATCCTCCCCCTCCCTCCTGCACTGTCTCACTCGCTCAGACGATATTCAGTGTTCAGCACACATAAGGAATGAATGAGTGCACATAAGGGAGCAGAGGATGGAGCGAAAGAGGGATAGATGAGGGAAATACTATGCATTTTTTAATTGTAGAAATAAACAAGATATCCCAGGCAAAATGGCGGATGAGAACAAACGTAAGGGAGAATCAAGTCAGTGAGTGCAAAGCCAGCGGGCTTATGAGAGAGAAACAGGATCAGGAGATGATAGGGTTGAGGAAGATCCGATTTGCTTATCAGACAACACAAAATGTACACGTTAGCAGTGAGCACACACACACACACATGTAAGCACACCTACACAGTCAGAGACTCAGAATGGTGCCACCATAGTAAACATAGCTTTGATGATAGTGGTGTCACACTGAGCCAAATGCCTTGACAGGAAGAGAGAGAGAGCTTGCGGTGTAGTGTGTGTGTGTATGTTTAGGGGGGGGGGGGGGGGGGGCACTGGGTGGGAGTGAGAAACTGAGGCCTGTGTCTCTATTTACGTGTCTGTATGAGACTGTGGCTATCTGAGACAGAAAAGGATATTAAGACATCAAGCTTAAGTGTGTGTGTGTGTGTGTGTGTGTGTGTGTGTGTGTGTGTGTGTGTGTGTGTGTGTGTGTGTGTGTGTGTGTGTGTGTGTGTGTGTGTGTGTGTGTTCTAACTATACAATCAACTGTCTTATCCTTCTACATAGATTGCCTCCATATTGGCTGGTTAATATTTAACGATGTCTGTCCTCCTGGGAGATGGGCAGATTGGAAAAGGGTGGTGGGAGGAAGCAATGTGTGCGTAGACAGAAAATGCACACAGTGATGCACAAATATACACACACACACACACACACACACACATATAGAAGAGCTGACATCTAATGATATGGAGTGCACAAACCTTGTACAACCAAGAGCACACCAATTAAATGAGAATGTATTTATGTGTCAAAATACATGCCTAAACAGAACCACATACGCTTTTGGATAATCATTTGAATCTCTTATTAGCAGTTATCAACAATATATGCTATATTTACTTTTTTTCAGTTCAGTTTCCAGTTCTCAAACTGAGGGGAATATCTGGTTCTATAGCCACTAAAGGCTTCACTATGTCCACTATTAAAACATTTTCCCTCAATGTTTTAAAGTGTTTCTCTTATGTTAGCTTGACTCAACAATGAATCAGAAATTATCTACGGAATAATCAATAGTGAACATAATCCTTGGTTACAGTACATTGTATTCTTTTAGTTGCATGCTTAAACCATAAATCCAGTGTATCCAGTGTTCATTCAAATATGCACTTTGCTGCCAACAATTATGTAAAAGTTTATCTGTTATTTAATGTAATCCACGTACGCCCACTAGATCTGAGCTCAACTAGAATAAGGGCTTATAACAAACCGCCACCCAGTGCCTACACAACATTAATGTAACCCCAACGCCCACTTTAGTATGCTGTAAGCGCAGATCTGTATACGTGTACGTTACTGTACACATTCCGTATGAATGCTTTCCCACATTAACATACAATGATTCTTGTGTGGTACATTCCTGTGCCGCACACAATACGAAATGACATGCATGCAATCACGTCCACATGAATACACAGTGAGACATTGTTATTTAGCTTGGTTTACCTACCAGCCAGCAATCACAGACACTATGACTCAATTACTCACTCATGCAAATGCTAATTTTGTTTTACATGCCTTTATGATTAACTAATGAGGTATTCAAAGAGTTAGTTCACCCAACTTAAAAAAAAAAAAAAACTTTTTTAACTAACAGTAGCTCTTGTTGGGCCTGGGGAATGTGACAACAAATACTATGACAATTTATAAATGTGTCAACCAGTCAGAGAATTGACTAAATAAACAGACGTCGGTGTAATGGAAAAGTTGAAAATCAAGAATGAGCAGCACTTCCTTACGGCAATGTTGATGTTTTTATATGAATTTTCATCAAGGTGATGGAATTCTTTCATTTGGCCAGTATTGAATTTACTCTATTCTCCAAGAACAGCCAGTGCACTTCTGTCTTTGCAATAGATTTTCCACCAAATGTACTTTATGACAATAAATATATTTTCACATGCACATAATTAATTAATCTGACGAATTATTTGCGGATAACTAAATGAATCATTTGGTTTTACGTAAGAAATTGGTGATAAAAAACCCATTTTTTTACATTTGCAAACTCAAGATGACATCTTAAAAATCAGTTTTACACTCAAAGTGTTTTACTTTGCTAAGACAAACGGTTTTATATGAGAGGCGGGAACATGTAAACTTGCCATTTTCCCTGAGAAATGCCTTATATCAAAAATCTAATTGGTTGCTTATTATGAATATTCAATTGACTGGCCAATGGATTAACGGACTAATTAATATGGCAGTGTAATAATCCAGGACATATTCATATGCATACACAAGCCTACACTGCAACTGTTTTATGTTTTCCAGTGCAATCTATATGCTAATAGACAGTGGACAGACACAACACATTCTTCAAGGAAAGACACTAGAGAAGGGGACATGGGAGCGTGAAGTAGAGACACAGCAGGCCTGCTCATTTGTTGCTGGAAAACAAAGTGCTGTTAAATGATTTACTTGTTCGCTGCATTAAAGTACAGTCCCTCATTAAAAGCCAGCCTGGCCGGCTAGACTGCTCTATTGCACGCAAACACACAACTCATGCACGGGCATTAACCACTTCATGCACAGAGCTGCCTGCTACATTACACTGCCCAACACACACAGGCACATATGCACACAAACACACACACACACACACACACACACACACACACACACACACACAGCAGGAACAGAGAGAGAAGTGGGTCAGACTAACCAGCTCGGTCTCACCACATTTGCAACATTCATAGGATCCCACTGTCTCACGACACCACACGTGAAATCACACACATTAAGATATACAGCACTTGCACACACACACACACACACACACACACACACACTACCCGGAAAATATGACTGTGTTCTCACCCCATTGTGGCCGAACGCAAAATATTTACTCGAGGTGGAGAAAATATATTTACTTTTAGACATGACGCACACTCTCGGTTACACATTTATTTACTCTCTTTGCTCCAACACAGGGATAAGCAGAGGAGTTGTTCATCCTCACAGATGCAATCTACAAATGAATTTACTCATGCACAGCAAAGTGAATGTGTTTTACCTAAATTCCATGCTCGGAACGAGATTTGGACACAAAATCCCCTTAGAAATGCATTGCGTAAATCTCTTTTAGATTTTTTTTTATTTATTTTTTCGCTCGGAGATTTGTTTCAAATGTACATCCATGCCGGAGATTTATATTACTGCGGAATCAAATTCACACGGATCCATCACACGCCAACGCACACATGCATAATATGGGCCTACAGTACAACAGTGGCCATTGGCAAAGCTCTATCAACAGGTGGAGGAATGTTAGAGCGGAACCGTAGTTAACGCCAAACAAGGCGGCCTTTCACTAAAACTGATGCAAGTGTTTTTTGTGTATGTGCCAGTGTCAGTTGCCTTGTTTTGACACATCCATATTGAATACATGCTCAAACAGAGACATCCATTCAGATCAGGGACTGAGCATATAGCAGTGTGAAATGATGCCAACATCAGCAATGAAATCCAAATTTTTCTCACCCAGGGCCTGGATCTCATCACTCACAGAGCGTTAAATAAATGAATGTGCGAGCGGGGACGATTGATGGCTGGCATATTTTACGCTGACGTCCCTCCTGCAAATAAACAAGCGGGATGCAGAGACGAGAGAGGGATGAGGAGGGAGGAGAGGAGAGTAGAGAGCAGGATTCCAAGGTGTAGTCAGCAATGCTGGTGAATGCTTGCCGTCAAAATCACTTCTTGTCAAAATCAGCGAATATGTTCTCACAATCCATTGCACTGTGTGTGCGCTGACAAAGAATCTGGTGTTCATACACAGCCTAGGTTCTGTAAATGGGAATGTTGCTGGCTACGGTGGGCTCCCTTTGTTTACACCTTTGTTTACATACCCTTTGTTTACATACCCTTTGTTTACGTACCAGTTTACAGAACCTATAGGCTGTGTAAACACTGGAATATTTTTACCGCGCAAAGCCGCATACACATTGTAGACAGGTAGCGGATCGTGAGGAGATATTCACTGATTTTGACTGCAAGCGTTCCTGAGAATCACTGACTGCACCTTGTAAGGGAGGAGGTGTAGTGGGGTGATGAGATGAAGAGTAGTAGAGTGGTAAATGGACTGGACTTGACTTATATAGCGCTTTCTAGCCGATGTTCTCAGCCCCAAAGCGCTTTACATTTCTTACCACATTCACCCATTTATACACACACTCATACACCAATGGTAGAAGCTGCCATGCAAGGCGCTCTCTGAACCATCGGGAGCAATTTGGGGTTCAGTGTCTTGCTCAGGGACACTTCGACATGTGGCGGGGAGACGGGGGATCGAACCTCCGACCCTGCACTCCAGAGGCTATCTCCCTACCGACTTCGCCACTGTGAGGTGGTTAGGGTTAAACTCTCCCATAAGAGCCTGTTTGTTTCCATCCCAATCTGTTTGCTCTACTGCAGCAGCACTTCACCGTGTGGCCGTTACACCACACGTTGCTTTGCCTTTCCAGGTAGCGGATGATGGGCGAGCATTGATGCAGAAGTTTCCCCTTTGGCTTCCTCTCTTTCATACGACGAGTAATATGAAATATGAGTATGAAGAAGTGGTGGAGAATCAGCCGGGTCTGACGTACGGCAGCAGCCAGTGGTGGGAGTAGTGTGTGTGTGTGTGTGTGTGTGTGTGTGTGTGTGTGTGTGTGTGTGTGTGTGTGTGTGTGTGTGTGTGTGTGTGTGTGTGTGTGTGCGTGCGTGCGTGCGTGCGTGCGTGCGTGCGTGTGTGTGCACTCTAAAATGTCTTACTTTGGCACCGGTTCAGGCCCTCTTGTCTACAACACAAATCAATAGAGAGAGCAGAGATTAGGGCATATTTACTCAGTCCGATGATGGATATATTTTCCAACATACAGTAGCCCTTCTGAAGTGGTGCCAACATTTCTGTGTGTGTGTGTATGTGTGTGTGTGGGTGGGGGGGAAGAGTTGGAACATTTATTACCGCATATAATGTGTTCCATTATGACTAAACATCAAAAATAAAAAAGCCACAAAAAAAACCTGGTTTATTTTATGTGTGACAGATGTTCGATATCATATATCAGAGAGGGGCCTCGTGTCGCCACACTGGCAGGCCATTTATTAGAAGTGTTTGCTATCATTTGGTTTATTACAGAAGTGATGGGGTATGCTGCTTTTCTGTCGCCGCCTTCCTCAGATCAATATATTGATTGATAACGTATTTGCCCATTTTTTCATTTTATTCTATTCCTATTATCACTTTCACTTGTATAAACATAAACATCTGTGTATCACATTTATAGTCCGATTCTCTTGAAGTCCCTATTTAACTGGTTCCAGGCACACCAGCTGAATAGCATTTTTTTTTTTTTGTAATTTAATGTATGCATGTCCTTTCTCTCAGAAAACTCTTTCCTAACCCACCGTTTTGGCCCAAGAGAGGTTCACTATTCTTGGTTTATTTTCTCAGTGTATCTGAATAGATTTCATATCCTGCACTGTTTTTCTAATACATAGTTTAATGCAGTTATAATTTTCAAATATGCAACAATCGACCACTTGGTCTCTTGCCACTTGCAAAACTTATCGAACCAATGGTTGTACATTGTTGTGATTATGAAAGTCCTTGTGTAGTCCTTTCATAATCCATAGCTTTCACTAATGCAGCTCTCATATGTACAAGGGGGAATAACCAGAGCTTCAATGTGCTCCTAATTATAACTATGGATCAAAATCTTTATCCCATAGTTTGGAATAAAATCCGTCATTATAGACGTCAGTGTGGAGCCATTCCCTCAAATAAGCACCTACAATTCTGCTTAAATTGTCTATCGACTTGTTAATCTTCTTTTGTCTTTGTATTCCCCTTTAAACCGATTTGATGTTTTGCATCATACAGTATATACTTTTTCCAGCTGAGTAAAATCAAATTAAATGTATAGATGAATGCATTTTAATGGTTGTTCTTCTCTTCTTTGTTAGGTTTGATTACCAGGAGCTCCTCCACAACTCCACCTTCTGCCTGGTGCCTCGAGGCAGACGCCTGGGCTCCTTTCGCTTCCTAGAGTCGCTACAGGTAAACATACAGCGCACAATGCAATACGCACCGTCAACAGTATTTATAACCGAAGTCTGGTTATCCATATGAGCATGCTGTAGACCTGCATCCCTCAGCATTGGGAGGACCCAAAAAAATCAATTTCCTCCATCAGCTTTTAACAATGAGCGATGGGAAGTTTTGCTCCATTGGGGTTTCTGTGTGTGTGACTGTTGCACTGGTTGGAAGTGGTTGGAAAAAGTTGGAGAAATATGTCTTGTCATGTACGATGAAGTACCAACTGGGTAAAGGGTTATTTGCTTATGTCGCAAACCACACACTGTCCCGATGAAGAAGTTTAGCTCTGTTAATGGTTCAACACTAAATAAACAATAACTATGGGTAGCACAGTAGATTAGCCAGTGATGCAGTGACACCTCACCTTTACACTCATGTAACACTGATGTGTGTAAAAGATTTCACTTATAGCTGGGGTATATGATTTCTGATTGGTCAAAGTTAACATGAGCTGTACACTTTGACCAATCAGAGCGAGGCTCCGATTCTCTGTTCTTATTGGCTGTTGGGACTGTCCATTCACTTTGCCACGACTGTGTTGGTGTAGCGTGTCAGGGAGGGACCAAAGAGAACAAGTGGAGCGGTTGAGGTATTTGGATTCAAATCTCTATCCCAACTACAATTTTCTCCCCAAATCCTCCACCCCAGCTTTAAGATAAAAATTTAAATATGTCCAGTTTAAAACAGGTTACTGTTATGTTTACTATTAACCCTTTTTCTTAAAAAGCTTGAACAGACGCCTAGACGTCTTTTCTGTGTTGTTATCAGCTAAGTAAACAACTAGGGAAAAACCAGCACTATAACTTTCCATTCAATTAAATCCTCATGTTATAATCACACTCGGCAACAAATGGAATGAATCTGGAGTTGATGATTCAAGTCCTCAGCAACCAGTAACCTCCCGCTGTATTTTTGGCTAATGTAACACATATACCTTTCACATTCAGACTCGGACAGACGCCCTATACGTCGCAATATTGATTTATATTCTTTGTACAACAGTGTTGTTCTTGTTCTGCATTCATCCTCGCAGAGTACTTTAGGCCTCTCCGGTTTCTCCGAGGCCCACATATAAACAAACAGCTGAAATCTCCACACACACACTACAGGCCAGGCCAACCAAAATCAAAACAACATTAGCTGCACCGTTTCCCCCCTTTTCATAACAATCTAGAGTGACCGAATTACACTTTTCACAGGAAAGCGTTCAGTCAACATGGAAGTGAACAGTCTGCAGAATGTTCATCCTCCACAGCCTTGGTTTATGTTGTTCTATTTTGGTTATTGACACCTTAATGGTCACATCTGTGAGTATTTTCCCCAGACCATTGTGTTGAGTTGAGTGAAGATAGAGCCGTAAAAGGCTTTATTTGCTATTTGCGAGGCCTTTTAAACTAAAAGGGTCCATTTAACACATGGATGCACGCACACGCTTACACAAACGCAGGTATTGTTCGCTTGAAACGTGCAAGTACACAAACAAAGAAGAAAAAGCCGCGAGCAGTGGAGTGAGAGAACAGTTTAAACTGGTGGCTCTGCTGTTGTTCTCTGTCTCTCTCTGCCACCCAAGTCGAAAGTCTCGCGCCAGCGCAGGACGCTGTAGTGGCTGTTTTTAGATTTGCCAAACACCCAAAGCTCTCTGGCTGCTACAATGTTCCCCAGCCACACTGTTCTGTGTGTGTGTGTGTGTGTGTGTGTGTGTGTGTGTGTGTGTGTGTGTGTGTGTGTGTGTGTGTGTGTGTGTGTGTGTGTGTGTGTGTGTGTGTGTGTGTGGGCATGAATGGCCCGGAAGCATCCTTAGGAGTGGCAGCCTGCCCCACCGCTGATGTCTGCTGAATGGACAAATCCACACACAGCCCACTTGGCTGGGTAGCAAGTCATGGTCCCTTTTATCCCTCCTGTCTTCTTCATTTCTCTCTCTCTCTCTCTCTCTCTCTCTCTCTCTCTCTCTCTCTCTCTCTATCTCTCACTCACTCACTCACATACTCACTCACTCACACACCTCTGCCATCCTCTCTTTTCCATTCAAGGGACTTTTTCGGTTGTGGATTTTTATTTTTTTGATTTTGGTGCCAGTCCAGTCTGTCAATTTCCAGTGTGCTAGAACACTCCCTGCCAGCTTTCCAATACACACACGACACCACCATTTGCGCACTCCAATACATACACATTAACTCTAAGCCTCCCCCTTCTCCATCTCCCAATGCAAACAAACCCAAAAACAACTCCACGTAGCACATAGGATTTTCATGTAACCCTATACCTCCAGGCATGGGGAGGAGGAGGGGGGCTGGAAATGTTTGAAAATCACCCCTAACAGTGCTTCACCTCTTGGGGAGAAGACTTAGGCGAGCCCTGGGGTGCATTTCAAATTTAGAGGTCTTGGATTTTCGCTCTAGGGTGTATTCGTGCGACCTTGTTTGCAACCTTAAGCCGATTCTGACACACACGCACTCACACACACATACACATACAAGTCGACCTATTTGCTTTAGTGTCCTTCAGCAGGTCTATTCTCAGATGAAATGCGGGAGCGTGAAAGCCCCCGGTGGGCAAGGGGAGAAAGCCGTTTGATCTCAAACCATTTTGGATGCTTCTGCCTCGGCTGCTGTTCTCTGGAGGTTTAATTAAAAGAAAAAAAAATCAAAAATAACACCCGGGCATATCAACATGCCAGACCATAGAGAGCAGGGTGGGATGAGCGCAAGAGTGCAGTGGAGGGGGAAAAAGGAGTGTAGAGAGAGAGAAACCGGCTTCAAACATCAAAAACTTGACAGCGAACGAGGAGATAAGGCAACATCAAAAATCAACCTCAATAAAGGATGATGCCTCCGTGTATCAGCAGGTTCCTTCTTATTCTCCTCCCATCACCTCAATGCTCTCCCCTTCTTTTTTCTCTTCCGTTTACCTTCTTCCCTGCATACTTCCCCTCAGAAGCCGTACCTTATTAGTACGCAAAAGATTCCGCCCTCTCAGCCACATATGTGTTTGCAGGTTTGAAAGCCTTTAAACAGACCTCCAGGGCTTTCTGGGAAAAGGAGGGATAGGAGTAATTACTCACTGCAGCCTATATAGGGCCCTTCCACACATACTCAGCTGCACATACATTTACACGCACGATCCATTGATCGTATCATCTTGCTTATCCTGGTATATATCACAGTGCCAAGCAGCTGGGGCCGAATACATACAGATTGTGTTATATCTGTGCAGCTGTAGCATGCCGTGCTATGTTGTCTGCTGCCAAAAAAGGAGCCGGCAGCAAGGGAGGAGACCAGTCAGCTGCAACTGATCACATTTAGATTTTTTTTTGTGTAATAGTTGGTGTATCTGTTACTGTCTCTAGACACTAAAGTGTGTGTGTGTGTGTGTGTGTGTGTGTGTGTGTGTGTGTGTGTGTGTGTGTGTGTGTGTGTGTGTGTGTGTGTGTGTGTGTGTGTGTGTGTGTGTGTGTGTGTGTGTGTGTGTGTGTGTGTGTGTGTGTGTGTGTGTGTCCAGGCGGCGTGCATCCCAGTGCTGCTGAGTAACGGTTGGGAGCTGCCGTTCTCCGATGTCATACAGTGGAACCAGGCGGTCATCGAGGGAGATGAGCGGTTACTACTACAGGTAATGCATTGTAGTAGGTAATGCTATGTAGAAGTTACTTAAACAAATGAAATAAAAACTATCAACATAATATGTTGGTACTTAGCCACAAGTTATTGTATGTTCATTTTGTGTAAAGCAAACTTCAGAGGAGAAAGCTGCCACTAAAGAATAGAAATTAACACACAAAAAATCACTTGCTACCGTGCACCAGATTATTTAAAGTAAATGAATAGAAAATCAATGAATATTGAAGCTAACAGGTGTGGGAAGAGGTACAGTATGTGCCACAAGTCACTAATAAAGGCGTGTCTCTACAGGAAGCTTTAATGTATTGGCTAGTTAAAGTTCAAAGCATGAAGCAAAAATAACAATACATACTAATGGGGATGTCAGGATGAAAGGCAATACTTCCCTCACTACATCAGTGTTGCGCTTATAGAGGCTTATGTAGTCACTGTATAGCATTGCCATGCTAAGGCTACAAAGCAGGTCTAGAGAGCTGAAGTGAAACCTGAACTTTCTGGTTTTGTTACAGACATAACAAAACCTCTTTCAAAATCCGACCGATATTCGTAATTACGACAAAAACTAAAAAATAAACTGTTGGAACATAACCCCTACTCAGTGATATGTCCTGTGGCTGGTAGATAGAAAAGGATTCTGAATCAGTTGCATTGAGTTACAGAAGCTATGATAGAAAGGGACGTCTTGACATCATCGTCTCTGTTACCTTTACCAAAAGGTGTTTTCAAAGCTTGGTAATCCAGCTTCAGTTCAACAGCACACACTCACTCATCCCCCCGTGTCTGTGTCAAACAAACACAATGGGTAAGCAAAGCCGGCTCACCCCTCAGCTGCAACCTTTATCTCTCCCGCTCACCTTACACAAATTGCATCATGTCAACTCCACATTGATCCGCTTGGATGTCGACAAACAGAGGACATGATTTGGCATTCAGTTATTGAATGGGATCAAGCCCCCCAACGCTCAGAGCCGGAGACGGTTTTCAAATAAAGGCAGGGTTGCACTACATGAGCTGACCTCATCACGGCCATTTCTGCACACCTGCCAAACTCTTTACATGGAAACAAACGTAACACACACTACACACTTCACATCCAAATTGCATACTCTATTTTTTCTGTTCTACATAATACATCAGTAGGCATGCAATTGGGACATACTTTTACTTATTTTTTAGGCTTACTGCATGTGATCATAAGAATTGGAACATGCTAAATATTTTTATGCCATTCTAAATAGCAGGGAAGTATAGGTATTGGAACGCAGCGATAGTCTTTTTTTTTTACAGAAGAGGCTGAGTGAGGAAAAACACCTCAGACAAATTTAGGACCCCCGCTATACTGAAGCTGTCCCTCAGATGGGAGAAGAAAGTAGGGAAGGCTGGGAAGAAAGACAAGGGATTGACAAGGTGAAGTAGTGAAATGTGTGGAAATGGAGGTGTGTGTGAAGTGTAACTCAGAGGTTGAAAGAAAAAAAAGAGGGTAAGATTTAGTGGGCTCATTAGCAAATGTGTTAGCTGGGTCAACCACTCACACTTCACTCAGTTCAACATGGCTTTCCCCACCACTCTGAATGAGCCGCTTAGCGTTACTATCTAAGTAATTTAAATCAATTTTGGTGATTAACCCAAAAAGCACTCCTTACTAATCAAGGTCTAATTATCCGAACAACAGACTCCAAATTGGGGGCCTAATTAAGCAGCAACTCGATTCACTTTAGGCCGTTTTGATCACTCAAATACCATTCGCTCCTCTTCTTGTCTAATTTAAGAGACACAATATGTTTCTAAAACAAGTAAAACTCTTTGTGTTTTTAATTCACTGTATGGATTTTTTACACTTCTCATTCTTCTGTCCTCAGGTGCCATCCACGGTGAGAGCGGTGGGTAACGAGCGGGTCCTGGCCCTCAGACAAAGGACCCAGATGTTGTGGGAAGCTTACTTCTCCTCAGTGGACAAGATCGTCCTCACCACACTGGAGGTCAGCCTTTCAGCCATATCACACGCCGCATGACGTATCAGCTCGGTCACAAGAAGCAGCACATACACTTCATCCTTGTTTTTGTGAAATATGATGATCTAAAGTTTGGTGACCTAGTGACTACTCACAGGGGTAGTTGGTGAAGTGTAGCTGGGAAGCTAAGCTCTAACATAGGCCTAGCCAGCCAGGAACATGGTACAGCAAGTCAGGCACAGTAACTTCCCAAGCTTTCTGTTTTGTCTGTACTGGGCTTTTTCTGTTGATTGTAGTCATACATTATCATAAAAAATAGTTATTGAAGGTAAAGGAAAATGCATTTACAAAATTTGGTATTAATTAGCAAACACAACTGTCAGTCGGCCGGCTCATTCTGTTGCTAACAGGACTATTAGTTCGCACAGTATATTTAAAAGACAAATGAGAAACCAAGTGAAAAAAAATGTGCTTTATGTCAGCCTCCTGAGTAATTCCAAAATGGAAATATCAAGAGTTTCTGACAGCTACAATATCTCCTATGAGGTCTATGGTTGGCTACAATGTGTGATAATTAACATGTTTGATTCAATTTCTATTCAAACACTCCAAATAAGTGACCCTGAAGAAAAACCTCAAATTACATTGGAATAAATAGTTTTTTGCTACAAAATTCAGAAGTTCTAAATACTGGTCCTAACTTTAGCAAAAAGTAAGCAGCCTAGAGTTTAAACATAATACTGTACAATCTTCTTGTGCCACCACTAGGATTTCTGTCTTTCTCACACAGATACTTTAAGTAATGTTGATTTTGGCTGCTGAGTGTTGACTAGAGACCTAAATGAAATGGTTCGAAACCTTGAATCCGAAAAGTTTTTTTGTTACCATACAATTCTGTCCTGGAATGTGCAGCAACATCCAGTGAAAACATCTACAAAAAGAAGCAACTGCTGTAAACACATGTTTCTCTGTAGGTGGACACACAGCCTTATTTGCTACCTCTTTGCAGTTCATTGCCAGTGTGCTACCATTAGATCTCTGTCAGAAAGCCTTTCCAAAAGAGTTGAATCACATTTGAATCAATACGGGCCTTTTATTATTATGATTATGGGTTTGGATGTTGGGCAAGTCTTTCACTCTCGCAGCTCTATTATGTAGTCTACTGTAGGTATATGGACCATTTCAAAGCAGTGCACATCAGAGCTGCCTGAAGTCTCAGAGAAACCCCCTAATGTATACAAATGATATATCATTACATCGCATTTATCAGTCTCAACATGCTAGGTTCTGCCTCAGTGCTTTTTATTATCAGACTGAAGGAAATGTTTTCTTAAACACAACAGGTCAGGCACTTTTGTCTTCATCCTTGAAAAAGTATTTTCAATATACTAAAGAAACAAAGAGCTGAATGGGTCCTCCCCCCGCCTATATGTTCATTGTTCTAGCATTCAGTCTTGTTCAAACATATGTCTGTCTTTAAACAAACTGAGAAGAAATGTACTTCAAAGGTAGTTGCCCCAGCTAAGAGAATGTCATTTGAAGGTTGGCCCAAGGGTTAGACGATGCATGAAAAGAAATAACAAACTGTTTTTGAACACGCTGCCAAGGCCAAATTTAGTGGTTTTTTGTTTTAAATGTGTGAAAAAAAAATTATATTGCCCCTTTTGAAATCTGAAGAAATCACAGTGAGTGGTATAGGCCTGCACACATGTTTATAAAGGCAAGTCTGGCAGCCCCTAGTGTATTGGCTGTTGGGGATTTATGCTAGAGAGATAATAGAGGAGAGAGGTTCTGGAGGTTGGTGATAAGCTGCTTATATACATAGAGAATGCAGAGGGGAACCTTTCCCCATGGGAGACAGCTGTGCCGGCAGCCTGAGGTCAGGGAGGTATGAGGGCTTCAGACACCGGGCTTATTGTTGCGTGGACTCCTCCTGTTGGTGTCAAATGGGAAGTGCACGTGCCATATCAATAGGGACTGATGTGATATGCAAACGCAAGTGTGTCAGGTCTCGAATTGCAGTGGAGTTTAGATTAAGCTCCAAGACTCTCATATGACGGCTTAGAGGTTTTTTTAAAAAAAAGAAAAAGTGAATTTGGTGCAGGGTAATACTCGATAAGCACACCAGCCACTTCACAGCACAAGCAAACACATTCTCTCTGCTTCTGATATTATTACCCTAATCTTATTTTTTTTCTCCTTCCCAGATCATTAAAGACCGTGTGTTCTCTCACATATCGAGGAACAAGTACATGTGGAACTCCCTGCCAGGAGGTCTGCTGGTCCTGCCAGAGTACTCCACTCACCTCGCACACTTCCCATTCTACTATCTGGGATTAGGTAAACACACACTTCATTTAAATGGGTCTGCTCAATTTGCTAATCTTTATTGCACATTAAGGATGGCGATGAGACCATTATATGAGATCTGTGAGGGTGGAAATTACAGTCAACCTGCAAATCATAATCAGATATATACACTCAAGTCCGTGTCTGCATAAGTTTTAGTTTTCAATCTTGCTAAAATATGTATGACAATGTTATTATTTTTAAAGCCACTATGTGTGCATTTTTTGCTGATGGAATAATACAGATGCATTTTTGCACCAAAATTACTATTCAAACCGTTAAAACGTTCTCTCTTACCCTCATTTATTCGGGAACTTGTTCAGGGGTCACTCCAGGTCAGGAGTTCACCGCTGTCATCCACGCTGTCTCTCCATTGGTCTCCCAGTCTCAGCCAATCATGAAGCTGCTTCAGGTGGTCTCCAAGTCGAAATACTGCTCACAGGTAAATGTGACGAAACATTTGAGATGCTATGACAAAATCAAATATATTCAAGCCACAAATGGTAACTTTTAACCACCCCTACTGGTTGATCGATGTCAGCAGTCAAAAATCTGATGCGTCTATCTGTTTAAAGTGTATGTAACATCCCCCCTCTCTTGCTGCCATACAGATCATCATTCTCTGGAACAGCGAGAAGCCGGTGCCCAGTCGGAGCAAATGGCCGCCCATGCCCGTCCCCCTCACTGTGACAGACGGCAGGAGGAAGGTGAGGGCCAGGGCCAGTCGCAACTCACACTGAGTGACAGCATGACAAACTGTTCTGCTGCTCAGTCTGTTTATGTATCTCTCTGTCTCGCTCTCTCTTTGACTCACTATCTCCCTCTGTTACTTTATTTCTGTGCTCCTTCTACTTGACACATCCACCCATTTGCAGAGAAATCGCTTTCATAAATGTCACTCTCTCTCTATCTTTCTTTAAATTCCAAATGCAAAAATCTGTAGTGATTCACTCATCTCAGACAAACCTAATTTACTGTAATATGGTCATCTCTGTTGCATTCTTAAAACTTCTCAAAGCACAGCTGTCCATATAACACGTACGGTATATCGGACAGCATAGGCGTAGATTTATTGGGGGGGGGGGGACGCAGGGGATGTGTGTGTGTGTGTGTGTGTGGTGTGTGTGTGTGTGTGTGTGTGTGTGTGTGTGTGTGTCCAATGTTGAAGCAAAACCTACGCCCTTGTCGGACAGCACCAGAACTGAGAATAAATTCTGATTTATTTTTCATCTCCCAGGCCACCAGTCGGTTCCTACCTCATGTTGCCATAGAGACAGAAGCAGTGCTGAGTCTGGACGAGGATACAGTCCTGCTTACCAGTGAGGTGCGTTTGTGTGTGTGTGTCTGTGTGTGTGTGTGTGTGTGTGTTCGTTTGTGTGTGTGTATATGTGTGTGTGTGTATATGTGTGTCCACTGGTTATCAATACAACACACAGCTGCCCAAGTGCACACATAAGAATCAATACTCCTGGAAAAGGTTGCTTGCATCAGTGTCTGAAGTGTTTGCATTGTCGATAATCTTAGGTGAACTTTGCCTTCTTGGTGTGGCGGAGCTTCCCTGAACGCATCGTGGGCTACCCTCCAAGGAGCCACTTCTGGGATTCCCTGAAGCATGCCTGGGGCTACACCTCCAAATGGACCAACGACTACTCCATCGTCCTGACTGGAGCTGCCTTCTATCACAGGTACAGTCAGCAACACACTGTAGCAAATGCCAATTAGAGCTACATAATGCTATATGCAGTGGTGTACGGATGTGGGAGATACTTTTTATTTTGGATTTTTGCAGGTGTCATACTCCAGAGTAGGCAGAAAAAAAAGACATGAATATTTCCACCACCATTTTTCACTGTGGGGTAGATACACTGCGGTATCATTCTCTCTCTCTCTCTTTCTCCTATTTTCTCCTCACAAACTGTTCACCATTCTGTTAGTATCATAAATACAGTATCTGTGAAATACTGCTGTGTCTTACCCCACCAACCCTCAAGCGTTTGGCCTTGTATCCCTCCAGAGAGTGTTTTTTTCCCTACAAATTGCCATACATTTGCTTCAATTTGTTTTACATTTCACCACATAAACTGAGTTTTTAAATTTTTTTCCATCCTCAAACTTTTATGATTATTTCAAGGTTAACTAGATTTTCCATTTGGTCTCTGACTTTTGGACCACACTGCATGAGATACTTCTTAATATTGTCATCAATAAATCTGCTCTGTGAGGCTGTACTAGGGAGGAAAAGTGGTGCTTTGAGCTAAATGTTAAGGCTGGCATGTTAAAATGCTTACAATTTTGACTTGACTTATCGGAAAAAAAAGCAATGTTTTTACAATAGTTCATAACAATCCTGACCAATGGACTAGTGTTGCCATCCACTAGCCATATCACTAGCTAATGCTTAAAACATGAAATGCTATTAAGAGCTACATATGCTTTATTTATGTGTTTTCATTATGAATTTGACATGCATGCATGCATATACTGGGCGCACAACTGAATCAATCACAAAACAAGACATTGCGCAAACAGACTCGACATTGATATCAAAACAGATTGCCTTTCAGAGATCAACAGCTAAACCCAGTAGACAACTTGATGAATTACAGAAGCAGCGAGCATAGTGACCTGAATCTTAACATGAAAAGCAAATAGGGAAAATCAAACAGAAAGAAGTATAAAGGAGGATAATTATGTGGATGCTTAACAGAGAGAAAGGAAAATGAGAGGGTGAAATACTCAGGGATTACTTCAAGCCCATTGATTCATTCGTAAAGCCTGAAGTCGAAATGTGCAATGGCAGAGGGATGCTAGTTCTTCTACAATTTAAATGACAATTACTACACGGACAGGGTACATGAGGAGCCGCTGAAACCTTATTACATTTTTAAAAATAACAGGGTCATTTTTTGTCACACTAATTTGAATCCTTAAAACCCATGGGTTGGGCCTTTTCTCAAATGCCTGTTTCACCAATTAAACAGAGAAATGAAAAATCAATTCAAACCTGCCATTCCCACTCTGAGAACCCGCAATTTAGTCTTTAGTATGCAAATTATCTAATTGCTTGCAGTATACTATTTTAAAACAGTTCACCAGATGGCAACTTCCTAGAATCAATTGCAACGACTCGCACAAAGATACACGTAGTTATTCCTAACTGCAATTAAAGAATATTGCAAAGATAGTAACAGGTGCCTTTCTGAATAATGTAATGTGAGATTGCTAGCTGTCTAGGAAGCACTGCTATAAAGGACCATGGAGAATGGAACACATACTGTATGCATTATACAATGGGGGATATGGTTTGTTATGCACTATAAATATCAAATCCCACTGATGATGATTAACTTGTCCCAGATACATATCATCAATATACAGTGTACCACGTTGTCTAAGCTGAGATGTTAGCGTGCCTGTTGTTAGCATACAGGTGCTGGATGCCTGGCCTCCACCTGAAGGACACTGTGCAGGGATCTCTTTGTTCTGTACGATACATTTTTAACATTTTTATTTTAAGGTGTTCAGCTGATGCGCTTGTCTTTATTGATTTAGTGTACTGCAAGTGCAAGTACAAATAAAAGAAGCTGAAACTGTGATTAAAGGCTAATAATAGTGAGACAGAACACCAGGTTTCACACTGGAGCGGCAGACGTGACGCAATATTCCTGTCAGAGGAATAATAGAGCAATGTAGAGGAGCTACTTTTTTCACATCTTGGTTATGTTATAAGGCACATGGCTGAGATGTTCCATTATCCTGCAGTAATATTTATTTTATTGGCACCAAAAAGCCCTTATGAAACTAAATGTGACTAAAACCTTTATTGATTTGGATGACACTGTTCAATGGTTGTATACATTTGCTCAGTCTCAAGACAATAAGTTAACCTTTAAAATGGAAGGGGGGGGGGGGGGGCGAGAGTCAGGTTTAAATTAACCTATATATAAAGTTAACACAACACCAGGCATTCTCACACACACACACACACTGGCTGATAGTGAACAGCCTGCAGACCCACTGATGTGTGTTAAAGTCAGAGATTGTGTGCGTTCATTCCATTTCAAAACGACATAGGTTACACTGTCGGTTTTTTCACTCAAAACAACATGTGTATGTAACCTATGTCCCACCCCTTAGGCCTTCCATTTGAATACTTACGTACCATATGTGTTATCTAACCTTTACATTTTTGATAACATTAAACCCATGCCTGTGGAACACTTTCACCTGCCCCACAGGTACTACCACTACCTGTTCACCCACTACCTGCCCCAGTCTCTGCGGACTCTGGTGGATAGCACCTCCAACTGCGAGGACATCCTCATGAACTTCCTGGTCTCTGGTGTGACCCACCTGCCACCAATCAAAGTGGCTCAAAGGAAGCAGTACAAAGAGCTGCCCAGTCCACAGGTGGGTAGCCATTTGTCTTTCTCATATGTGTTTAAAGCTGTAGTCCTTAGATGCTGTATACCTAAAGGCCAGGACACACCAGCTCGCGTCGGAAAGTCTGGAGGGGGCGGGGACACAAATCTGTTTGGTGTGTTCGATGACGTCGGCAGTCGTAGATGTCGTCGCGCTTCTTTTCAGCCAATTCAACATGTTCAATCGGCGTCGGGCAGTCTTTCAGCCAGAGTAATCTGATTGGTGGAGGGCTCGCCCGTCTCTGCTCTGCCACGGCAGTGGAGCAGATATTAGTTTCACTTTTGTCAAACAAGATTTAGGAAGCTATCGATAAAATCAGAGAATGTTCGGATTGTTATGTATGCTAATCACAATCAGCACCTAGCATTAAATTGTCCGTGCATGACGTTTTCAGAAATAGTGGAGGTAGTTTGGGCGAGGAGCGGCCACGTGTGTGTGTGTGTCTGCAGCACGCATTCTCTCAGTTATAATGACAGCCTACGTTATGATAACAGCTCCTTAATGTCATCCGGCGCAAGCGCAGAACGTACGGCAAGTCAGTAGTCGGCTCGGTGTGTTCTTCGCATTTTTTTGACCGCGCCGGGGAAAATGAAGCTGCCTGCATCGGCAGATTCCATTTTCTGGTGACGGTTGGTAGTTGGACCGGTGTGTCCTGGCCTTAAGTGTCCCATCAGTTCCTTTACAAATGACACTGTCTTGTTTTACCATCCAGGGAACCAAGGCTGTGCCCTGGGCCAACCCGGAGCACTTTAACCAACGGCAGGAGTGTGTCAACGCCTTCGCCAACTGGTTTGGCTACATGCCGCTGGTCCACTCTCAGTTCCGCCTGGACCCTGTGCTCTTCAAAGATCAAGTGTCTGTCCTCCGCAAAAAGTACAAAGATCTGGAGAGAGCGTGAAAATGATGGACAAGAAAGGCTGAAAGGCATTGAGGTCTTGTCTAGTGGCCTTTAGGATTAAGACTAATGGACCAATTAGAGAACGACAGTCAAGATGGGATTCCCAAGACTGTCTGGGACGTGGACAAAGTGCCAGTGTGGTCCATTTGTGTGATGGACTAAGTACAATCAGACAGACCCTGGTGGACTGTTCTGGGTTATACACGTATAAATATAAAGAGAAAAAAAGGCCTTCAGAAGTTTGAAAGGAGCATCAAATTCATTTCTCCTACTTCTATGAGACTGTTATGAGAAAGAATTGAGAAGGGTATTTAGGGGCCTTGAAAGGGTCCGCTGCGATTGGCCCGCCCACTGAGAAAGGACAATCTCCATTGGATGGCGAAAAAAGCAATGCGTGTGAACACTTCCAATGTCAGTGCTATTGCTGTGACAATGAGAAAAGGAATGGCTATCTCATGCCAGAAGCACCCAAAGGAATGGTATTGGTGCCATGCACTCCAGCTGTCTATGTGTGTCTCTGTTTTACTGTGCAGGGGTTGTTGCCGTGGAAACAGATCATATCACATCAAAATGTGTAAACTGTAAAAACCAATAAAAGGATTTATAAATGCAAACTGATGGTTGACTCAGAAAGAATTGTTTTCCCCTACATGGCAAACACCCTCATCTCAGCATGGATTAAGGAATAAGATTGCAATTTTGGGATACTGAGTAGTAAAAAATAATAGTAACAGGTTATTTGAATCCTACTAAATACATAGCAAAATAGCACAAATTTCAACCTGCTTTTGTCCGACCAACAAGTCCAAAAACCAAAGTTACTCAAGTTGCCATAAAAAAAATATTTTTAGTTGCAATTTACTCAAATAGCCCAGATTAATTTGATCAATTACAAAAAATACATTTTTGGGCCGTTTAACTGTTTAAATTTAACTCTCAACTAAGCGTACTCCTTCCTGTTGCCACAAAATAGATTTTTTCAACACGCGTTCCCCAGCATCTCAAAGGGTCAGGATAGGAATCTGCATTAATGTGTTTACAGATATGTCTTAATGCACTCATATTATCTCAACTATGAAGGAGATCATGAATTCCCACATCAGCACTCAGTGTTGGTTTTGGCACAATGGAGCACAAACTGCAAAGTGTCAGCTGGTCTGTCCTGTATTAAAAAGCAGGTAAGGTTTATATTCAGACATTTAGTTGAAAATAAAAAGCATATTTTATACAAAAACAGAAATGACCCAGTAGGCCTACCTTTTGTACCACAGTTTACAAAAATAAATTCATAGGCAAGCAAGTCTCGAGACCCTCTGGGTAAACAGGTGCGTTCTCTAGCACTGAGGAAGCTAATCTCATTAAACACATGCACACACACAAGCTTATGTACAAAACACCTGAGATACATAGCTGCCAAGGGGCTCATTTGAGTTCTGTACAACTGAGCATAATAAGGCCGATTGTTCCTATTGAAGTCGTCAGATCAGCTTCTGTGCTCCATGGAAGAATTACCTGCAATGAATTCAAGCCTGTCTGGTGTTGAGTGAGTCAGCACCTGGGGCCACAGCACCGTAATGTAGTGTTTTGAGAAACAAATATTTGTTGTAGTTTTTACCTGAGGTAAGGCCGGTTTATACTCATTATTTGATTATTGAAAACAGGAGTCCTTCAGAGAACAGTTGTCAAGCAATTGGCAAACAAAAAAAAACTGGGTTGTCAGCTGCCTTATATAAAGGTTCTTGGAGCTGGAGTGTATCAGGTTGACACAAGTGTATCCCTTTCATCCTACCTTTCATGAATAGCTTCCCCCCCTCAAGAACTTCAATATATTACAAAATAAACAGTGGACGTTCTTAGTGGAAGAGTGAGTGAATTGTGAGTTTCAGTGATGAAGTGTCCACACATAGGAAATGTACCGAAGCGGAAGGTCCCGTGTTCAAAATCCAACAGATTTTCCCTTATTTCACCTGATCTTTGCCATTGTCCAAGTCCTTACGTCTGCGTATGAATGGAGGAATGCATCTCTTAAACAGAGAGTAGACATAGAGGAAGCATCACTTCCTGAGCGTCAGCATGGCGTTGACGTCCCACAGCAGGTTCCTCATCTGATCCATCAGAACCTTCATCTCGTGGTTCTTCAGACGGACCTTCTGCAGGTGAACACAAGACCTACATTGGTAAAGCTCCATAGTGCACATTAGCCATAGCTTTAGCATTAACATCTTAAAAAAGGTGGGGTCAGCGATTCTGGAGAAAGCTTGACAATTTTGTGTAGTCAAAATCAGTGAATATCTCCTCAGGATCCACTATCTGTCCGTATTGTTGGCGGGTTGAAGTAAAATCCAATGATAATATACAGCCTAGGCTCTGTCAAAGGGCACGTTGCTAGCTAAGGAGGGCCACTTTGTTTACATACCAGTTTACAGAGCCTGGGCTGTGTATCAACACCAGATATTTTTTTAGGCACATATTTTTTTTTTACGTAGCGGATTTGAGGAGATATTCACTGATTTTAACAAAAAGCGATTTGGACAAGAGGCTTTCACCAGAGCAATCAGGAAAGTGCCTAGTGGTTTATTTACAGTTATAGCTAGAAGAGGATTTTGAGAGTAAAGTCAAATATTTTTAGTAATAATACTTGTAACTGGTTTGCTGCAAATGTTGTTGATAAAACATTTACTTCAGCTGCACATGATACTGCATTTCACCAAGAGTCAGCGCTGCCACCTACAGGCATTTGCAGTGACATTAAAAAAGCTAAATGTTATGCGTTGCTCAGTGTTCTCTCATAGCCACAAAACAAATGTCAGCCTGAGCTCCTGGGTAATGATATTGTGTTGGCCAAATAACAGCATATTCAGGTTATTTAAGAAGTAGCAGCAGTGTTGGACTCTATATGATCTTTATATCTTGCTAGACCAAGAATCACATGGATATCTGACAATATGAGACAGATTCAAGCCATTTGTAATTCCTTGAATGCATACATGATAACTACTAACTGCATTGCAATTTGACAAACAGCAAAGGAAGCTGTGACTCCATATTAACTTGCTTGGAATAGGTGTCCATTCCTTGTTGATGAAAGAAAAACCGGAACATACCTCAAGAACCTCTTTTCTCTCCTGGTTGACCGCAGCACTGCAGGGCTCCACTTTGATAGAAAGCAGCTCCTCTCCAACAATGGGCAGAAGCTGAAAACACACAAAAATATACAAATGTTCCTTCTCATGTCTATGAACGCATTTGGTTTTCATACTAAGAGAATACAGAGTGTAAACAAAAAAGGCAAAGAATAAAACTGACATTTGTGCAAATTCATTTAATCAATACCAGATCTAAGGTTTGAAAAGTGAGAGTATTTTCTAATGAAGGTTTTCTCCAGCTGTATTGACCATTCCATTATAAAGCAGAATATTTCAAAATGCAAACACATGGAACCAATATCAAAGTCTAAATTTGAGGGGCTCCTCCCTGACCTCTACTGGCTCCTCCTGCAGGTCAGAGGTCATCTCCACACAGCGTTCGTACAGCAGCCGGAGCTTTCTGAAGAGGAGGGCCAGCTGGCGGAGATGTTCCTGCAGCTTCCCAAAGCGGTCCTGGTACATGGCCTGGCTCTGGGTCACACCGTTAGGCAGCTGCACCAAAGACACATACAGTAGTCATCAGTGGGAAATGTTATTTAAATTAATGGCAGTGCTGTGTGCAGAGATCAAGACTAGTTGGTTAACACTTAGACGGGTAAGTCAGCGATGACTTTTTGTCATCATATTCATTGAATAGTTCCTCACGATCCACTACCTGTCCGTACGGTAGGTGCGCTGAAAACATATCCAGTGTTAATACACAGCCTAGGCTCTGTAAAACTGACATTCTGCTAGCCACAGTGAGCTCCCTTTGTTGACATACCAGTTTCACAAAGCCTGGGCTGTGTATAAACACCAGATTTATTTTCAGCGCAAACAGGTACAGTAAGCGGATGGTGTGGAGCTGTTTACTGATTTTGACAAAAAGTGATTTTGACAACAAGCGATCTACAGAATTGCTGACTCCACCTTTGATTTCCAATTTAAGAAAATGTTTGTGTTTCCAAAAACTGTCCAGAATTTCTCCTAGTTGTTTTGGATATAGAGCATGTGGGTGGCGATGTGTGAAGCCTGGTTAAAATTCATAGATAAAATGCATAATCATACAATTTTTGTGTCGAGTCCATGGTCCTGATTAGAGCTGCAACGATTAATCGACGAATCGATTATTAATCGATTATTAAAATAATCGCCAACTATTTTGATAATCGATTAATCGTTTCAAGTAATTTTTCAATAAAAAAATTCCGAATTCTCTGATTTCAGCTTCTCAAATGTGAATATTTTCTGTTTTTTTAATCCTATTATGACAGTAAACTGAAATATCTTTGTGTTTTGGACATAAAAATATATTTGAGGAAGTCAACATGGGCTTTGGAAAATTTATCAAAATTTTTCACCATTTTCTGACATTTTACGGACCAAAACACAAATCGACTAATCGAGAAAATAATCGACAGATTAATCGATTATCAAAATAATCGTTAGTTGCAGCCCTAGTCCTGATGCTGCTTCTTCAGACAGAGTTTTTAGTGCAGGGAAAGAAATATGCGCTCAGCTTAATGGACAAAGACAAGCTGGAAGAGTTGAGTTACACACCGAGCAACACGGTGAGAGTCAATTAGAGGCACACACACCCCAGGTGGAGATGAGTTAGACAGAGTCTGACAAGCATGTCAAACAGACACACCAAAACGAGGAGGGATGGGACAAATGCAAACTGACAGGCAACAGAGGAACCCTGTAAACTAGAAAAACAGCAGCTATCCAGTTGACATCCACCTGACAGGAGTCACTATTTGGGAAGTTAGACTAAAATTGTTATTTATAGCAGCAGTAAAGTATATACATTCGAATATTCTGTCCAATTCATCTATGCAAATCGATAAGCTGGTTAGTCAATTATTTAAATAATCTATCACAGAAACTATTTAAAAATAATAAATATAAACTATTTAATACTAATCATTTTGAGTCCAGGCCATCTTTCTGCAACTATTTTTAATTATGAAGTGAATTATTTTATTGTTTGTGACAAAAAAAACAAATGCAATATTGAGTGTTAGATTAGAGGGTCGAAAGCTCCAGATAAAGCGAAACAAGTGGACCTTGAGTTGAGAAAGTTTGTCATAAAACTATCTTTAGATAAATCAATGATGAAAATGTGCTGGACTCAGCAAAAACATCAAGACTATCTATTCTACAGTCTACCTCGTACTACCAACAAAACAGTCTGATTTCCAGTACCTGTGTAGCTCGTGTGATCTGGAAGATTTCCATGGTGCGCGTGACAATGTCCTGGACGGTCTCCTGTCCAATGCGACAGAGGAAGACTGGAGATATCTCCCTGAGGGCGCCCTGGGGGGGCATAGGCTGCTGACCCGGTGCTGAGGCAGCGCTGGGGGGCAGGTGGGGCTGCTGCTGCTGCTGCTGAGCGGGCATCCCTGCCATGCCCGGCTTCTGCGGTAATGAGGCTGCCATCACTACCACACACATCATAAGGGAAATGGATGAGACACAGTAACATAAAGAGTAGACGATCGCTACATACAGCGCCCGGAGATGATATGAGCCTATTAGGCCAACTCCAAACCTGATTTGTACTTGTGTCGAAAATTGGGCATTTAAAATGACAAAGATTAACGCTAGTTCGTTTCAGAAGAAATAAATAGTTTCAAAATAATAACACGGCATAAAATGTTGGAACAATTCCTGCAACACACACACTACTACTAGAAAGCCAGACGTTATGTTGTACGCACTAAATTATGAGATAACACACTAAAGAGACACTTTTTTTCTGACTGACAAAAGCTAACTCTTTGTGGCTAAACATGCTAACCCAAACAGCAGAATATAAGGCATGTTAGTTAGCAGCTAGCATGATAACTAGCGGGCTGCGAGTGGAGAAAATTGCTTACCTAAATTAACTTCCTCCTGTTTAATGCTGCCCCGGTATCACTAGCTTGCTTTATTGATAGTGAAAAAAACGTTTGCTTATTTGTTATTTTGAATTAGACATAATGAAAGCTTTCCGCTGATTTCTTTCAGACAGCTTTGCACGTGACCATGTTCATTGCGTCACTTCCTCCACAGGGGAAACATATTTGGGCCACTAGATGGAGACACTGCGGAGTGTGAAAAAAGTGCTAAGCTAAGTAGGCCTATTCACAAGTAGTCAGATCCTTACATTAGCAACACTAACAGTACCACAGTGCAAAAAACCTTATATCAGATTAAATTACATTGATATTAATGATACACTTTACTTGAATGTGTAAACATACGTTATATGTTTGGCCTATACAAGAGTTTCCATTTTCTGCTACTTTATGCTTAAACTCCACTTAATAACCTATATCTAACGGATATAATTAAGATTTTAAATGCCACACCAGTTCACTAAATATTTTTGATTACATTGCTAGACAGTGCTGCATTCACAGTAGTTAAACATAGTACCCCAAGCTACTTTTAGGTTAAAAACAATCTAACCAAGGCTACTTAGTTGCATTCTTTGACTGCCCATAGATGTCAAATTCTGTATTATTTATTCTCTATTTGGATTCCCATTAGCTTCCACAAAGGGTTGGCTAGTCTTCCTGGGGTCCACACAGAGAGCGACAACAATTAAAACAAACAATAATATGAAATCACATTATATCAATAAAACAAAAACAAGACGAACAATAAAACAAACCAAACAACAATGAACGTCAAACTCATCCAGATAAAATGAACATTGAAGAAATGAAACCACGTCAAACAAACAATAGGAACCTGTATAATCCATAAGCACACTTACTGACAATCTAAATGGGGTTCATCAATTGTTTTTTTAAGCAAATATTTAAAAGAGGGTCTGCTTTTGGTGAGTCTGATGCTGAAGGCACGTACGTGGACTTGGCACAACCAGATGACCAGTGCTCACTTGACGTGTGATATGACCATGACAGAAGAAACCTATACAAACCAGGTTTTCACAAAGGAAGTGTGTACTGTTCCACATAACATTTTGCATGGATAGCAGAAGTCCTGGAACTTACAAGCAAATGTAAAACATGTATGATATATTTTGAATATTATTATGTCTATAACACTATATTTTACAGTAGATGGCACCAGGAAGCAACTAAGCAAACAATGAGTGTGGCTACATGACGTTTAAACCACTGTGTCATAGAGTAAAGTTTAGATATTCTGGTTTAAATTAAGGTTGTGTAAGTTTTTTTTCTCAAAGCCTGGCCAGCACAATGACATTGAGTAAAGTCAAATCATTCATGCGTCGACCTGCTTTCTTTAATGGTTGGATCAGTGCGGCTGGATTTATCCACACCGTTTACGTAAGATCAAAGGTTGTTCTCATTGTGACGGGAATAAAAAGTTTTAAGGAAGTACTTTTATTTTTTTTGTGGATTAACTTTTAAAATGACCTTTTTTTGACCTTAACAGCTGTGAGTTAAACATCAACCCAAGTGTAAGTATAACATGCTCCCCTGATTTGTTTGTGCGTGTCACTATTTTCATAATTGTTGGTTTTGTGTGTGTGTGTGTGTGTGTGTGTGTGTGTGTGTGTGTGTGTGTGTGTGTGTGTGTGTGTGTGTGTGTGTGAGAGTGAGAGAGAGAGAGAGAGAGAGAGAGAGAGAGAGAGAGAGAGAGAGAGGGGAAAGAGAAAGAAAGACAGAGAGAGAGTACTTCAACATGAGCTTTATTTGTATCCCGAGGGAGATTTGTATTGAAGCCGGGAAATAAAGACAGAGGTCACTGGAGCACAATGACAACATTGAACAGCAAGGATACACAAGTCATACACATTGTTAGATACATTTAAACAAATTTTGAAAATGCAAATTAGATGTCATTGAAACGGTGAATTAGCGACAAAAACATCATAAAGCACTACATAAGTGTGGCCACTTTCATAACATAGTCCAGAAAGATAAACCTTAAGGTTTGTATTCATATTAGTAACTAACCAACTGTTTTGAAAGCAAATATCAAATCACGTGTCACTTTTGTAAATAATCTATTGATTATTTTTGAAAGAGTAGTCCCCCTTATGACGAATCATCAACTAAATTGTTCATAAATCTGTTACAGAAAGTTATATGTCCCCAGATTATGAGTTCTAATCACTTTGAGGATCCTCTCACTTATAATAAGACACCACCATCGAATCTAAATTTTCATTTGTGCGGTATTCCGGTTTAAAACCAAATTACCTTCAAAACCAATGACATTCCAATCAACCTCAGTCTTAGCGACTTTATGTAGTGCTAATTAGCGGATGTTTTCATGCTAACAGGCTAAACTAAGGTGGTGAGCATGTTCAAAATTATACCTTCTAAACATCAGCATGTTTGCACCATGTAGCCCATCTTAGCATTTAGCCCCAGCATGACTTGTTTTTTCTTGCTGCGTTTCATACCACAGATTGAAATGTCAAGTACCATAATCACACACTCAGGAGAAAATTGGCACATCTCAGGCCTAGCACTAAACGGATTTTTTACTGTGAAATGTTTACAAGGACCCCTCTTCCCTCTAAGTGCATTCCTTTCCTTTTTTATGGCTATTAACCATGAACACAACAAGGCAATAAAACATTATTTGATTCAATCAGTAACTCTCATTAAATAAGTTCTGTCCACCTAACAGATTATATAATAACATATCAGAGCAAGACAGGAAGGACCGCAATGTGATGTTTAACCATTAACATTTAGGCATTGATTCAGAGCAAGTCCTAATCAAGCAGGAATGCAAAAAGGAAAAAAATAATAGTGTCACAAATGAAATATGCCGTAGTTGAATTACAGCACCAGTAGCAGAGATGACAGGTCATTGGGTTATCTGCAAGAGACATTTAAATGCCCGATACCAGGAAATATTGATGTGGGTTATGGCACAGCTGATAAGGCTCCACAAAGGCTTAGTTGTGCTACCAGAACAACTTGTTACAGGAACACATTTGCTTCCCCTTTCTGTCCTTCGATTTGATGAGAAGATGAAAAGTGTGTTATGTTTTATGTGTTTTGCGGTTGTAGATTGCATCTGACCTAAATTGCCAAAATGGTCTCAATATATAGGTCCATAATCTTTTCCTTCAATCATCTAGTATCATCTCATATAAACAGGTGAAGTAGTCACGTGGGAATTTGTTTGGACTATAAACTATCAGTCTTAACCTTGGAATAACTAACAGCTCTCAGTGCCCTGGTGAGAATTGTGTAACTTATTCACTTGAAGCCTTTTCTGTCACACCCGTTCCCTCTGCCATATTCAGCCTAATAAAATCCAAAATGAGATAGATTGTCTGTTTACTTTTCCTTTAAGAGCAGATTTTTATGGGACAATAAATTGTACGAGCCGACGTATCTTTCTTTTCGAAAGTGAAACACCACTGAGGTGGAAACAGCAGACTCCTGTCCCCAGTGCAACAAGGCTGTCAAATCATTGGTTGTATACATTTTTTAGAAAGTGATACGTTTTAATTAAAGTATTTCTTATTTATAAAATAGGTCTCGAAAAAAATCACACATTTGAGTGTCATTCCAACAGATCACTCCGCTTCTGGTTAACAGGCTGAGTGAAATCAAAGGTGCCTTATTTCCCAGATTTTCATGTTTCGTGGGGATGGAAAAATTGGGCAAAATAGAATTGTTGTCTTATCAGAACATCACCATGGACATCTTAGGTGATGGGTTTCTGTGTTGAATTCCACTTGTGAGTGAATAACATTATCATTTCACATAGTATATAGTGAATTGTTTTTCTTTGGCGGATCTTTTTAGAGCTTGGTCAAAAGTGAAAAGTTTTTATTTTTATACACACCTAAGTTATTGAATCCTGTTTGGTTATGATCTGTACACTTATTAATAACACGGTGATAAAGTTCTGTAAACCTGGGTTCTGTAGTTTACCTGTTTACTTTCTTAAAGACTGCTCTGATGCCAAATCTAATACTCTCATAATATTATATTAACTACTTTTTTTTTAATATCATCCACACAGTGTAATTAAGACTACTTTTGAAGTGTCAAGTTACTAGAATCTAGTAAAGTTGGATGAAATGTGGTAATTTAATATATCCTGTAATATGGCACTACTGTATGACGCGGGAAAGGTTTTTTTATTATGGTTGCTGCATTGAACTGGGAAGTAGTTGGCATGCGGGAAAATCCGAGTGCCCAGTGTGATTAAAAATAGATTTTATTGGATCTACCTTTGAGAAAAATGCTATGTAAACTTTTCCTCACGCCATTGTTCTGATTTATATAACAGACATATTCCACTTATCAGACCTCTCTTTGAACAAACAATGCAGGTCAAGTTGTAAATGATGCAGTGTATGTTTTTTTTTCTTTGTGTGCCCACCTCTCGCTGACAACTGTTATAGACGGCAGGTATAAAAGGACAGACAGAAAGGCGTGGACTGCCATAAGGTACCAAATGAAACCGTTGAATACCAAGATGGAGAACACAATGATGCTTGTCTTCTGCGTGTTTTTGACCTTGATGTCTCTGGGCTGCACTGAGGTAAGGGACACTTTGGATACCTATAACTGCGTTACATGTGGGACAAGTGGCCTGAGTTTTGTGTCCACATTCTTGAGAGGCTGTGATAGACTAGTAAATGGAACCTCTGTGATTACTGGGCACTGGTTGGAGAGATGATTTATGTGGATTTTGAACACAATGCACAGCTGCCTTTTTTTTCTTTCTTTTTTTCGGGCCGGAGTGTGGTTGCAGTCAAATTCACGGAAGGCTAAATTAAACATTTAAATGCGTGTCCGAGTGTAGGCAAATGGAATAAAAACAAATAAATTGATTTTTTTTCTTCATTGTACGAAAAGACAGTAGGCAAAAAAAATTCAGTTTGGATTAAAAAAATTATTGAGAAGTACCAAATATATCTTTCATACTAACACTTGATCAAAAGTAAAACACCCAATCAAACAATTAGAATTGAAATCATAATACAGTTAGCTCTTGACATTGGAAGCAGTAGCTGATTGTGTGTTAGTAGTGCGGGCATTTTGGAATTGATAAAACCTTATTTAAAAAAAAGCTTTTAATTTGAAAAAGATTGTCAAATTGAAATTGTGTTTAGGTCAAATGATACAATTAACCCCTTTGTACAATATCCTCCGAGAACCGAATGTTACCCAAATGTTCACGCTAAATATACTTGTTGTTGAGCAGGAGATATTTGTATAACTTTTCGGCTGCTTAAATTATGTAACACTGAATTATTATATTAGACCTACTTTATATTATCAGTGCTCAAAAATCATTTTCTTTTGTCTGAGGGGACTTTTTGGTGTCAGTGACGGGAGTGCTTCTATTTACAGACGGATATCACCTATCAGAAAAAATATAGCGTAGGTTTGCACTATAGAGGGCGTTGAAATAAAACAAATAAACCAAATAAAACAAAGAGACGGATGCGGATGCGGATGCGGATATGCTGTGTGACAATCAGCGGAGGGCAGACTTGTTCTGCAGGCCTTGACCAATCTCACCAATATGCAAAGTGTGATTAATGTCTCCGTGCCTCATGTGCTCTGATGAAAATGAGCAGGTGCTTGACATTTGCATGCCGCCACAACGAATGATTTGTCATCTCCAACAAGGGCTCACAATGTAATGCAGCTCATATCAAAGGCATTGGCTGACGACATAATACAGGCATGAAATGATAACAGTATAAATTGGTTTCGGGGTTGAGCAGAGAGCAGAGGGCAGAAAAAGGAATATAGCCCAGCACTATAAACAATAATAAATGTTTGCTGTTAGTAGGCCTATGATAGCATTTTGTCCAGTGGTATCACCTGTATCCTAAATTCAGTCTTTAGATATGTCATGTGTACCACTTGTATTGTGCCGTTTCATAAAGGGCATGAGCTGTATTCATTTCTTAATTATGTTCTATGTTAACATTATTTTGAAGTACTATTGCTTTGTGAACCAAGACAATTCTCACCACCTCCGTTGTAGCCTACGGGCATGGGGCGGGTGAAAATGTTCAAGATGCTTATCTCAAAACATGAGCTAATAAAAATTTGCATGTCAAGATAGCACTAGAGGTAATAATAAAAATATAGTTTGCATACATTTTTTTTTCACTGGGGGTAGTAGAGGAAATATTTGACATGGGAAGATTCACATTCATATCGAGACTCCATAATGTTGAGTCAAAGTGGGAAAAGTGGGTTGAATGTAAAAGAAAATCGAACGACACCATGAATTAGGAGGCTTGGAATCAGACCATGATGTTGTATTACATGTTGTTTTATACTGTAATTTCTTATTTTTGTTTTTACAATATTATGAATAATCATATATGTAAGAAATTACTACTATTATAATTTTACAGAAGGCCTTATATGTTTTCACGGGTATTCAACTCTTCAACTCAATGTTGTCTGTATGTCGTTGTTGTATGCTTACAAAATTGTCAATAAAAAAAAAAAAAAAAAAATTCTCTTCTGACTGCTGTTCCATTTTACAGGTGCAGGCACAAGCAAATAATGCAACAACAACCAGCAGCAACAACACTGAGCCAACCGGCACCACCCAAACTACAACAGGAATCACAACAGTGCCCGACAAAACCTCCACTCACGTTACAACCAACAACATCACTACTGGAACCACTGTAGCAACTACTACCTCCTCCAACACACCTAATGTCACCTCTTCACAGATGTCCTCTGGAGCAACCACTAGCTCCACACAGCATCCTACGAATGGGTCTTCTACCGCTCCCACAACTTCAGCTGTGACATTAAACGGAGGGTCTGCCTCTTTGACCAAGTCCTACAGTCAACTACTTGTCCCCCTGATCTGTGTCATGGCCTACAATTCATTGGGCTGAACGTCTCGATAGAAAAAGAGCCTATTATTGAGTGGCTCTCACTGTGACTGTCACACACTTATCATCTTAGCGCTATGAAGTGCTTTGCTTGCACTGAGCTCTTTTTTTTTTTAACTTTTGAAGCAATACATGATGTATAATCCCGTGCGTCATGTGTCAATACACCAAATTTTACTGGGCAATTTAGTAGGCGGGGGGGGGGAGTATTACTAAACAATGTTCTGTTTGCTAGTTTTTAGTTTTGTTTTAGGTTTTATTTTGTTAATATAAAAAGAAAATGTAGTACTTTGTTCTTAATTCACTGTAATCCTCCAACACAATATAAAAATGTATATAAAAGAAGCAACATAAACACGGAGTATGACATTTATCTGTTCCGGATGTTTTGGCAAATATAATGGTAACCGTATCAAATTCTTATACAGGCATCAGCTTTAATGTTGTTTAGTTATAGTTATTTTCTCTCGTGACTCTGCTTATGTTGTTTGTGCACAGCTGTATGTTTTGTAAATAAACTGTACTCAGATGATCATCTCACTGTGCAATTCATATGAAGATTTCATCTTTACATCACACTAGTGTCTACAAGGTGAAGCCAATCTAAGATGTTATTTATTTTTAAGTATTGATCAGTAGGTTTCTTACCAAATTCTACAGGCATGAAACAATAAAAATGGCTAAAGCTAAATTGTAGGGAGCACGTTGTTGACAAAAAAAGACAGCACAGAGTATATCTACTCTGACAACCATATCTGGATGGATTTCAATTGGGTCAATGTGATGTTTTGCATTTGCGGTTCAGAGCTTGGGTGGAGACTGAGGCAAGGCTTCATGAATGGAAATTGGTATCAGGTGAATATTGTGTGAGCCTTATAAAGGATCAGTCGCTGGAAAAACACACACACACATTTGGCAAAACCAGGACTCAGAAGGATATACAAGTGTTCGATAGGACCAGACCAATCTTACAAAAACAACAACTACATATTGAAAAGCTATTACAAACGTTTTAAAAAGATATATTCAGCAGTCTGTTTTTCTTCAAGAGGAAATAATCTCTCATCCAACATGAAGAACCATGTCCTGGGGCTGTTTTCACTGGCTCTGCTCGGAATCGTCTGTGGACAGGTAAAAATCTCCCTCACTGTCGGCTTTAAAAGTAGATCAAGAGAAAGATGTAAACTAGGTGTGAACAATTTGAAATCTAAAAGAAACTACAATCACATTTTACAGATTCTTAATAATAATACTAATAAAAAATCCCCTCCATTTATACCGCAAGAAGCTCTAAAGTTGTTCATAAATCAATAGGCTCATATTTCAGTGAATTATTTTGTGCTTTTATTTTAAATTTTTTATCATTTAAATCAATGTTTAAATGCATTAAAAAAAGTTTTTTTTTTTCAAATTTCTCTCCATGTATAAGAATACATCGAGTACTGCCACAGCTACAACAGCTATTACAGCCACCTCCATGATGGTGACAGGACCCACAACGGCGGGAGCGACCTCTTCTAACATGTCCACTACGACCAACATGACCACCACAACGAACGGCCAGAGCAACACCTTTACCTCTGCCAGTCTGCCGTTTGGATTGATTGTTATTCAAGCTCTTTGGCAATAAGCGCCCTCTTGAGGCTCTTAAATTACCACACCGTTTCACATGTGTTGAGCATATGTTAAAACTGAGTTTATTTTAGAATACTTGCTGTAGAGGAAATACATTATTGTTAATCTCTGGTAACCAAAGTTGTGGTCCATGAGATTATGAAATGATTAGTGAACAGAGCCACCAAACGGATCATACTGAGTTTCCTACATGTTTGTTCTCGTATTAGGAGATTGCTGCCGCCTGATCTGTATTTTGAGGTTGGCATCCTAAATCACATTTGCATGATCTACATAGACAGTACCTGTCTATTTATTGTCCTGTGTGAGAATATTTATTTAATCAAATATAAAATGTAATGAATGCAATAAAGGGAATAAATTGCCATTTTTTAAAAAAACCTGTAAATAGTAGTTGTGTTGAACTTTGAAATGACCGCTCTTTTGTGTTTTTGTCGTGCATGCGTGCCCAACTGTGTGTGTGTGTGTGTGTGTGTGTGTGTGTGTGTGTGTGTGTGTGTGACTAAACATCAAAAATAAAAAAGCCACAAAAAAAACCTGGTTTATTTTATGTGTGTTTTTGACTTAATTCATTTTGTGGACTCGACTTGAGACCAGTTGTTTGGGGACGGCTTGAGCAATTGAGCACAAAAGCCGTGCACCTCATAGAAATCTGATTTTTGGATCAGTTGTTAGGGTTAGGTTTAGTCAAGTATTGATTATGGTTATAATTAACGTTACGGTTAAGTCTCCAGGAAATAATTGTAAGTCTATGAAAAGACCCCAAAACTGAGCTATAGAACAAAAAAAAATTATCATTTAATGCGAGTGAGTAATGTTTGTGCACGGCTTGATCTGTGTTGTCCAACCGGTTTGTGCTGGCATGACACAAAACAGACAGTAATCGCTCAACGTCATGTGGTAAAAATAAATAAATATTTGATAGAGAAGGGGCAGAGAGATAGAGTGTTATCAAGAGCCTGTGTTATGTGCTATGAAGAAAGTTTGACATTAATACTGAGCCAACGCCCACATATTAGACCACAGCAAACTCTTCTCACATTTTCATGCAATAACAACTCAATTTTGGTAGGCTAACTAACCATGCACTGGGGGAATGGTATGGTATGTAGGATGGCCTGGTATGTGCATGACAGAAGAACAAGAAAAAAACTATTATATCAATATTACCATTGATATCATATCATAAATCATTTCTATTATTATGCTTAGGTCATGTTGATCATTAGTGTTGTCATTGAATTTGTATGTATTTTAAGGATGCTTTGGCAATATTGTTTTATTACATTCCTGCCAATAAAGTTGATGAAAGAGAGAACAAGCCCAAAGATAGCATCACTTAGTCACAAAAGGTGCCATTCATGCTTTTGTGCTATTATTTCCAATGGAGGCTCAGCCTGTTGGTGAACTGTATTGTATCACTAGCTTTACAAAATAAGAAGAACTATGCTAATATCAGTAGACCTCTCACTCTGACACCTGATTAAATACAAATAAAAGTAAGAGAAAAATAATTTACTATAAAAGTGAATAAAAGACACAAATAAAATAACTCACAAACTAAAAAAAAATTAATGACCTTACCTAACAAATTATTAAAATTTATCGATCTGAAGATTCTTTAAAAAATGACGCCTCAAAAATAACATACCGATCACAGTTGGCCTCTGCAACCTCAAAATGAACAAAACAGTTATTGTCTCATTGTCTTTTTATTTCAATGAAAACAACATCAGGATGTCCGGGATATGTTTTGGAGACTAACATCTTGATAAAGACCTTCATACTACTCAGGCTCACAGTCATGAGTAAACAATATTTGTCAATAATTCACCAAGGGTTATATGATGTCTGCAGCAAAGTCATCCTACGTTGAAAGAATTTCCATACGTACAAGGAAGTAAAGCAAGTCAGTCCATATTTATTTGGCTTACATATTAAACCAGATCACAGCACCACTGTAAGGAGGAATTGAATATATTGAATTTATATAACTCGTAATGTTGTCAGGTAACATACAAAGTAAATATGAATGGGAGTGTGAATTCAATGATTATGAGCAGTCATTGGGGGGGTTAGTTAAAAGTTAGTAAAGGCTATGATATCATAAGTGATATCCTTCCTTTTAAATGACCAGGGTCACAAAAACTGCAAAAGTGATTGTGTTTGTTTGCTTTAACGGAATAAAAACATTTTTAGTTTGGAAAAAGGTGTCAGCATGAATGGTAAAAATGTGTTAAGTAGTGAAGAGTGGAAAGAACAAAGTAATATATCCATAGTAATAATAATAATGGATTGTATTTATATAGCACTTTATTTCTCTGTGACTCAAAGCGCTTTCAAGGGTTCCAGGTTCCATTCATTCACACACAGTCATACCAGTGGTGGTAAACTACGATAGTAGCCACAGCTGCCCTGGGGCAGACTGACGGAAGCGTGGCTGCCGTTCAGCGCCAACGGCCACTCCGACCACCACCTCAAACATACAGCAATCATACACACAAGGTGGGTGAAGTGTCTTGCACAAGGACACAACAACCATGACACAGGTGGCCGGGCGGGGATGGAACCACCAACCCTTGGATCGTTGGCCACCTGAGCCACAATCGCCCCATAGCAATGGACAAAGTAGAAGGAGGCCTTTTTACATGTACATACACACATACCCACACACGCACGTGCGCACGCGCACACACACACACACACACACACACACACACACTGCACAATTAATGGACCAACCAGCTTCCTGGATCAAGAGTAAGGTTATACTGTACGTCATAAATTCACACCCCTCCTCTGAAATGTGATATTTCTGTTTAAAAGAAAGAACAAAAGCTTTCCTCTCAGTTTCCCAGGACAAAGTATAAGTAGACCAGGTTACAAGGGGAGAACGTTCACATCAACCTGCCATCTGCACAACAACAGGACACTTTCAGGAACATTGCTGGTTCATCTCTCTCTCTTCTCTGCTCTCCACAATGAAGATATTGGCTCTGGGACTACTGGCTCTGCTGGCATTAGGAAAGGTAAATACTTATAAACTTTTAAAATTGTTTTTCAAGACAACATATCGAAAAAAATTACTATCTTCTAGATTTTTTATTTTTTTTTGCACTTTGCACAAGATTTGACTGAAATAATCCATAGCCAACCAATTCATAACAGACTATACGTGCACTCAAAATGTTCAGCGTGGTTTAGGCAGCCTGTTTTCCTGAGAAGGTAAGATAAGGTTCACATGTAATTAAATACAGTAGGTCATATACAGCAATGGAATTTCTTTTATTTTTTTTAATTTAACTGTATATGATAGAACATGCTTATTGTAACTTTTAAAAACAACGATGATTTTGATTTCATCTTTAAAACTGCACTGACTGTATATATGGGACACAAAAGAGAATAATTTATTTCCAGACCATTGCAACATGACAAGATAGCTGGTGTATTATCATTTAACTGGAGCTCCAGGACAAATCAACGATATAGTTGAAAACAAGTTTAAGTTTAAAACGTGCTCTCTAATCCAATGGTCATGTTCATAGATGTCTGATAGATAGATGGCTGGGAACAGAAATATTTTTGTTGGACTCACTATAGCTTTTGGTTCTAACAAAATCATCTTCTGCTTCTAATCAGGCTCAAGGGAACATCACCGCAAATACCATTGTTTCTACCAATGGAACAACTGCGAATATCACAATGACTACAAATGCTACTATAACAGTCTCCACAGCAACCCCTACCACAAGGGCAACAACTGTTGCTACACCAAACACTTCAACAGTCTCTTCGACCAACCAAATCATTACAACTACAACGGGTGCCACAGTTGTTGACCCATCCACCACCGCTACAACCATGTCTGCGAATGCCATAACTGTCGCCCCCGACATTACTGCCCCCTCTCAGACCACCAACGCAATTGCGAACGCCCCAACAACTCCAACGGGTGCCACCACTGTTGACCCATCCACCACCGCTACAACTGCCACCTCTCAGGTCAACAACGCAAAGCTAACGATGTCAACTGCTCAATCCACCATCGCCGCAATCAATGGAGGCTCAGAAGTCAAAGGATTCTCTGCTGTTTTCTTGCCATTGTTGCTCTACACACTCTGCCCCTGAGCAGTAACTGGAAAAACTTGCCGAAAGAACTAAAAAACCCTTTTTTCTTTTCTAAATGTGTCAATGTTTTTGAGTGTGAAGGTCAAATTGAACTGAATGCAGATGCACTCCACACAAAAAAGGGACTGAAGAAGTGAATACAATCTAAATCTTAAAGCGGCTACGAGTAACATTTAAATATCTTTTAAACAGCCTCATGTTTCCTCTGATAATCATAAATTACCTTTAACAGCAAACGAGACCATCAGTGCAAAGAAAGACGTTTTAAATAGTTTTTATTACTGCTTTTGGTCTGGTCGCACACCCAGTCCGATTTTCGGTTCGCTTGTGCAAGGTCTATGGTCACATATCCGTATTGGTCGCAGATTTCAGTGTGGCGCAGCAACGTGAATTGAGAAGCCTATCCCTCCAGGTGAGGGAAGGGGAGCGGGAGCCTTGTTTGATACAGTTATTTGTCGTCATAATGACTGATAACGGGGCTGAACCATCAAAGAAAAAAAAGAAAATGCAATGAAGAAAAGCTAAAAGGGAGAGTGATATAGGCTACGGGGGGACGAGGGCGTTGCCAAGCAACGTGTATACAATTTCACGAGAGCGAAACTAGACTGCAGTGTTTACTCCTAAATGAATGAGCGGTTGGTACTAACACAACGTTTGCTTTGCTTCACCATCATCAGATAACCATTATCTGAAATAGTCATTATTTACATCAACAACACAAACACATTATCTCATCGTGATCCATACTAACTGCCGTCTATCGTTCATTCGCTTTCTGTGAGGAGTCGGACACGTCATCTTTCAGCTCCGTGAGAGAGAGTAGTTAGCAATCAGCATTGCAATCAGGTGCGTGTGGCAGTGACTGGCATTAGTTCATGCAGTGTCAAAACCACTCTCACGGAGCCGAAAACAGTCCTCACACTTTCAACACACGGACATGCACTATATTGCTCCCTTCTCAGTTCACACTCACGCGCCTGGCACGTGCTAGTAAACAGCTTTGCGACAGCGGGCGTCGTAAAAATACTACCGCTTTTGTCCAAAGGGGACGCCAACGTGCCATGTTACTCGTAGTGGCTTTAACCTTTTATTTACAGTAGGGGAGAGTGGCCTAAATTGTGCATTTTGGAAGTTGTGCCACCCCTTGTTTCTAGAAAACCGTGGAAGAAATTGGAAATGTGACCACATATTTAAGAAGAGCCATCCATTTGACTCATCCTGTAAAGAAGGGAGACACAAGGAATAAAATATTAGCACATTTAAGCTCAAAAAACTGTTTTTTCCCTTTCAAAATAAAATTTCCATGATCAAGGTTTTTTGATTATTGTGTCTGAACAATTATAGACAAGTTTGAAAACATTTGACACATGTTTTAGTGCTTTAGTATGCTACACTTTGAGTCTATACAATTAGCACGATGTCAGCCCTAAATTGCTGCATCATGCTTATTATCCAAATTTCTGGGATTGGGGTGATTTGTGCCAAAGGGCCTGGGTGAGTTATAAGTAAGTAAGTAAGTAAAATGTATTTATAAAAGCACATTTATGACAGTTTGCACTGTCCAAAGGGCTGTACATAGTGCATTCAGTAGGTAAACAATGAAGGTAAAATAACAATAACCAAAATAAAAGACGTAAAGCCCATACATCCACATAAACACAGATAGTAGTGCAGAGGTAAGATAGTTAATGGGGAGGAAACACCAGGGTGTACATATGGGTTTTGAGCCTTGATTTAAAGGCAGAAATGTAGGGGAATCACATTTGTCAGGTGGCAGTTGGTTCCACAAGCACGGAGCAACTAGTGCAAAGTACATTTCTGAGAGTTGTGCCAGTGGCATGGCTATATACGCTGGTCACCAAAAGAAAGTGATATTCTACAGTAGCTCAGAAGAGAGTGACATCTCAATTCCACTTAACGACACCACTGATGAGAGTTCAGATGGCCAGAAAGATGATGATAGTGACTTTGTCATTGTGAGCTTTGCAGGTAAAACCATTAGATCTGCTAGGCCTTGTTTAAGAAAATTGTCCTTCAATCTTTGTCAACTATTTACTTTATTTACTTTAAATACACCTTAAATAAGTGATTGTCTAATGGATTTGTCTTGCATTACAGTTTATGAGATATATATCAATCGCACAATTCACCCCATGGTATTCTCTCCAACCGCACAACTTACACCACACCGGGGGCAAGTTGTGCATCAAGACAACTTTTTTTCCGAAAGCTATATTTCTTCAACAGTTTATTCCAGATCCAAAGTTTTTATTGCCAGGGATGCACAACATCCTGAAATATATGTACATATTTGAGTTGGAGACTTTACTGTCAAGGCCTTACTTTAACCCTCTGAGACCCA